>SOMO01000754.1:71058-81250 GCA_028128575.1 Paedocypris carbunculus
TTTTTATTGTATTTTATTGCTTTTGTATTCTTGTATTTTATTGCTTTTGTGTTTTATTTTTTTATCCCCTATCTTAAATTTTTTTGTTCCGTCCCCCCCCCCCCCCATGTTAACATGCCGGACGATTGCAAAATACATTTCACTTCCCGTTGTTGAAAAATAATTGTGGATGTGACAAATAAAATGTAATTTTGAATTTGAAAAAGTCCACAACATGTCTGTGGGAAATCGGAAGCTCCTGCAAACGATTGTTCTGAGGCGTTTCAGTGCTGCGCTTCCTTCCTTCAGGCTCCATCGCATGACGTCTGTGGAGCGGGAAGAGAAGGAGAAGGTGAAGAAGCGAGAGAAAAAACTGGAAGACGAGGAGACGCTGCAGCAGGCCACGTGGGTGAAGTACACCTTCCCCATCAAGCACCAGGTGGGTCTCCACGCCGCCGCTCGCCTGCCGTCCGGTGGTGCTGAGGGTTCCCGGCTCTCGGCAGGTGTGGAAGCAGAAGGGCGAGGAGTACCGCGTCACGGGCTACGGAGGCTGGAGCTGGGTGAGCAAGACGCACGTCCATCGCTTCGTCCCCAGGCTCCCGGGGAACACCAACGTCCACTACAGGAAGGCGCTGGAAGGTGAGCTGGGCGGAAGGCGAGAAGCCCCGTGTCACGGCTCCAGACGCTCACTGATTCCTCTCTTTAAAGCGGCCAAAAACGGAGGAGGACATCAGGCGGAAACGCCAAAGAGAGCAGATGTGCCAGCGGCGCCGCATCAGCCGAGCGGAGACGATGTTCTCAGCACGGTCCTGGAGTCTTTTGAAGAAAGGTCGTGTTCTGAGAAGGCTGCTCCGTCGACAGAAGACGCGGCCGACAGGGAGGAGGACCGGAGCCTCGAGTCTGTGGGGAAGGTGGACATCAGCTCCTTCTGCTCGGATGAAGTCCACGATAAATGCAAAGCAGAAGGTAAACGCACCACGCAGATCTGCGCTTCAAGCGCGCCCGGTGTTTGAACGTTCCCGCGCTCTTGTGTCCTCAGACGACTCCGCTCAGGAGAAAGAAGAGCCTCAGGAAAGCGAGGTGAAGTTCAGCGGGCCGATCCCAACCTCCTGGCCCGACGTGGTGAACGTCAGCGAAGGCTTCTTGCTGCGCAACGCTTACAGGAAAATCAAGACCTCCAAGCTGGACGGCCTTCTGGAACGCCGCGTCAAGCAGTTCACGGTGGAAGAGAAGCAGAGGCTGGAGAAGCTCAGGCAGGCCAGCCAGAAGACGTGTGCGAACAAGGAGCCGAACTCCGTCCAGAGAGCCAAGATCGAGCTGAGTGCTGCAGAAACCCCCAAGAGCGGCCACAGCGGCGGCGTCGCCAGCCTGTCGGTCCAGGAAAAAGACTTTGTGGTGAAAAGGCTGGATTTCAAAGAGGAGGACGAGCAGCAGAGCCGAGGACAGAAGAACACTCTGGACGTCAGACTGAACGAGCGCCAGCGGACGTCTCCGGAGCCGAGAGACGCTGCCGAGCTCAACGGGAACGCTCCGGATGCCCCCGAGAGGACCACGCCCGAGCTCAGAAAGCCCGTGTCTGTGCAGGTGAACGGGGGGGAGTGCAGGGCCGCGCCCGAGGACGGCGCCGGGCAGGACATCACAGCAACGCCCGCCGCGCCCACAAAGTCCCTGATGAACGGCCAGTGTCTCAAAGACTGGAGCGACACCACCGCGCCGCCTCAGAGAGCCTTCAGGGTGGAGAACGTCCCGCAGCCGTTAGTAGACGCGCTCCTCGGCGCTTCTGTAGCTTCTGAGCCAAACGTAAAGCCCAAGGTGCCTAGTCAGCAGCAGGAGGAGCAGGAGCAGGAGGTCAAGGCGGAAGCTCCTTCCCCTGTTCCCCTGTCAGCAGAAGAGTCCAGCCTCAGCAGTGACGTCACTGAGACCATCACCACCACCACCACCGTCACGCACCTCACCACCACCACCACCACACTCGTGTCTCTGCCGGGCTCTCTCGCCTCCAACAACGGCATCGGCTCCTCTGGAGCTTCTGCGGTGACCTCCACCAGCTCCGTGTCAACACTCTCCGCCACCACCACCGTCACCGAGACCAGCGGCTCAACTAAAGAGTCCAAGACTGTCGTCACGGCCACGCGCTCCACCTCCTGCAGGGGCGGCAGTCACGAGCACACCACCAGCGACCGCGTGCGTCTCCTCAAGTTCTCCCGCACCAAGAAGATGAGGTCCGGCACGGCCTTGCCCTCCTATCGCAAGTTTGTGACCAAGAGTAGCAAGAAGAGCATCTTCGTCCTTCCCAACGACGAGCTGAAGAAGCTGGCGAGACGCGGCGGCATCCGGGAAGTGCCCATCTTCAACTACAACGCCAAGCCTGCGCCCGACATCTGGCCGTACCCGTCCCCGCGGCCCACCTTCGGCATCACCTGGAGGTGTGTGTGTGTGTGTGTGTGTGTGTGTGTGTGTGAGCCGTACGTTGACTCCCGGCCGTGCGGCGCTCTCCTCCTCAGGTACCGGCTGCAGACGGTGAGGTCACTGGCGGGGGTCAGCATCATGCTGCGGCTCCTCTGGGCCTGTCTCAGGTGGGACGACATGTCGGTCAAGCCCTCTCCCACCGGAGGAACCACTCGCACAGGTCGGTCTTTACGGTCACCCATCCAGGGTTAGGCCTTCAGTTTAACTTTTTGATTATTTATTGATATTTTTTGCACTCAAAGACTAGTTCTCTGACTAGACTTGTACATAATTTTTTGAGTTAGGGTTAGGGTTAGGGTTAGGGTTAGGGTTAGGGTTAATACAGATTTTTTGACTATAATGTGCATTTCTACATTTTAAAATAACTGAAGGAAACACACACCGATCTCATGCATGATTATTTGTTATAAGAACGTTTTCTTTAGGGGAAAAATAGTCAACCTGAAAAAATGTGAACGATTACAAGTTGTGAATTTCCACACTGGACAACCAGCTGTTTTAGTAGAAAGGTCTCACAATGTGGATCTTTGCTTCGCGCAGAGACGTCTGAGACGGACATCACCACCACTGAGATCATCAAGAGACGAGACGTGGGTCCCTACGGCATTCGCTCCGAGTACTGCATCAGGAAGATCATCTGTCCGCTCGGCGTGCCCGACACGCCCAAAGGTGAGACTCCCTCACTCCCTCACTCACTCACTCACTCACTCACTCACTCCCTCACTCACTCACTCACTCCACAGAAACCCCCACACCGCAGCGCAAAGGTCTGCGCTCCAGTGCTCTCAGGCCCAAAAAGCCAGAACCAGCCAAGCAGACGGGTCCCATTGTGATTGAAACATGGGTGGCCGAGGAGGACCTTGAACTCTGGGAGATCCGAGCCTTTACTGAAAGGTACACACACACACACACACACACACACGCGCGCACTTTGATTGGCGTCTCAAACGAAGCGTCTGCTCCTCTGCTTCCAGGGTCGAGAGGGAAAAGGCACAAGCGACTGATCCCACTAAGGTTAGTGTGCTGAAGAAAGCAGAGGAGGTCAAGGCCCAATTGGAAGCTCAGCTAAAGCAGCAGAGATTGGCCGCCCAACAGGTGGGAGTGTGTGTCCCGCTGACCCGGGCCTCCACATTCTCCTTCCCAATGGGCCTTCGGATCCGTCGCGTCCTTTCTGTCGTTTCGTCTGACCATGTCGATCGCGTTCTGTCGCTCGTTCGTGTCGATAGTCGCTCAGACTCGACCTTGTGCACATGTGTCGTAGAAGCGGCTGGAGCAGCAGAAGCCTGTGGGCGGCGTCTCGTCCGTGACCTCCGTGACCCCCGGGACTCAGAAGGTGGTGCTGGGCTCCGTCAGCGGTCAGGGCGCGGCCGTGTCCAAGGTGGTGATGGCCGCCAAGCTGGGCTCTCCCGTGACATTCCAGCAGAACAAGAACTTCCAGCAGTCCTTCGCTTCCTGGGTCAAGCAGGGACAACAGGGCAATTCAGGTCAGTGTGTGTGAGAGAGAGAGAGTGAGTGTGTGACTCGCTGTTTTGTCGCCGTGAGCTCTAGAATCTTCTTCATGTGGACAGGTCTGGTGCAGGTTCAGCAGAAGGTGGTGGGCATCATTCCATCCAGCACGGCGGGCAGCGCTCAGACCTACCCCGCATTCCAGCCCCGCGCAGCCACCATCAACATCAGGCCCAACACCAGCACGTCCACCACACAGGTGCCCGCCACCCTCTCCGCGCCGCCCCGCCCCTTCACGCTCCCTCACCCTCACGCTCTGTTTCAGGTCCTGACGGGCACCGCTCTCCGCCCCGGCATGACCGTGATCCGCTCGCCCCTGCAGCAGGGCACCGCGCTCGGGAAGACCATCATCCGCACGCCGCTGATGGTTCAAGCAGGTATTCCGGAGGGGGGCGTGGTCTCAGGTGTCCGTGTCTGACCTCGCGCCTCACAGGTCAAGCGCAGCCCTCGGTGGGCACGCCGCCACGCCTCGCCACGCCCGGCCAACCCCTGACCCCACAGACGCCCCCGGGGCCTCGGCCGCAGCAGGGCCAGGTCAAGCTCACGCTGGCACAGCTCACGCAGCTCACCCAGGGCGCTCAGGTCAGTCCGCCCGTCCGGCGCTCACACGCCACCCCGTGCCAACGCCCGCGCGTGCCGCCCTTCAGGGAGGAAACCAGGGGCTGACGGTGGTGATCCAGGGGCAGGGGCAGACCACGGGGCAGCTGCAGGTCATTCCTCAGGGGGTGACGGTCATCCCGGGCCCGGGTCAGCAGCTCATGCAGGCGGCGATGCCCAACGGTCAAGTGCAGCGCTTCCTGTTCACGCCCATGACCCCTGCCCCGCCGCCCACCGTTCCGCCCGCCGCCGTCTCATCCACTCCACCGGCCACCAGCGTGCCACCCGCCTCCGCCAGCGCTAGCCCAGCAGCGCCCGTGCCACCCGGTGAGACACCCACCGCTCCTGATGAAGAGCCTCTGCCCACTGTGATGCTCTGACGCCCCTGTTGTTNAGAACACTCTGGACGTCAGACTGAACGAGCGCCAGCGGACGTCTCCGGAGCCGAGAGACGCTGCCGAGCTCAACGGGAACGCTCCGGATGCCCCCGAGAGGACCACGCCCGAGCTCAGAAAGCCCGTGTCTGTGCAGGTGAACGGGGGGGAGTGCAGGGCCGCGCCCGAGGACGGCGCCGGGCAGGACATCACAGCCACGCCCGCCGCGCCCACAAAGTCCCTGATGAACGGCCAGTGTCTCAAAGACTGGAGCGACACCACCGCGCCGCCTCAGAGAGCCTTCAGGGTGGAGAACGTCCCGCAGCCGTTAGTAGACGCGCTCCTCGGCGCNCGCCCGAGGACGGCGCCGGGCAGGACATCACAGCCACGCCCGCCGCGCCCACAAAGTCCCTGATGAACGGCCAGTGTCTCAAAGACTGGAGCGACACCACCGCGCCGCCTCAGAGAGCCTTCAGGGTGGAGAACGTCCCGCAGCCGTTAGTAGACGCGCTCCTCGGCGCTTCTGTAGCTTCTGAGCCAAACGTAAAGCCCAAGGTGCCTAGTCAGCAGCAGGAGGAGCAGGAGCAGGAGGTCAAGGCGGAAGCTCCTTCCCCTGTTCCCCTGTCAGCAGAAGAGTCCAGCCTCAGCAGTGACGTCACTGAGACCATCACCACCACCACCACCACCGTCACGCACCTCACCACCACCACCACCACCACACTCGTGTCTCTGCCGGGCTCTCTCGCCTCCAACAACGGCATCGGCTCCTCTGGAGCTTCTGCGGTGACCTCCACCAGCTCCGTGTCAACACTCTCCGCCACCACCANCCCAAGGTGCCTAGTCATGAGGAGCAGGAGCAGGAGGTCAAGGCGGAAGCTCCTTCCCCTGTTCCCCTGTCAGCAGAAGAGTCCAGCCTCAGCAGTGACGTCACTGAGACCATCACCACCACCACCACCGTCACGCACCTCACCACCACCACCACCACACTCGTGTCTCTGCCGGGCTCTCTCGCCTCCAACAACGGCATCGGCTCCTCTGGAGCTTCTGCGGTGACCTCCACCAGCTCCGTGTCAACACTCTCCGCNCTCTCTCCCTCTCTCACACTGTCTTTTTCACACACTGTCACTCTCTGTCTCTCTCTCTCTCTCTGTCTCTCTCTCTCTTTCACTGTCTCTCTCTAGCTGCTTGCCTCGCTCCTCAGCCGCCGCCTTCACTTCTACCCACATCAGCTCACGTCCAATCACAGCCAGCCCAGCACATAGCCGGCCCCGTCGTAGCTCCGCCTCACCTGGCTCCACAGGTCCGGCCTCCTCCGCCGGTGGCTCCTCCTCCTCCTCCTCCGACATCGGTCCCGGCTCCCGCGGCCGTCCCTCAGATGACCCCGGTGTCTCCGGCTGCCCCGCTGGCACAGGTGTCGGGCCTCTCGCTGCCCCCGCAGGTGCCCCCGAGCGCCCTGGCCAAGGTCCAGCCCCAGATCCAGCTCCCGCCGCAGCTGCTCGGCGTGCCCGGCCTCCAGCAGCAGGTCATCTCGCACATCCAGAGCCAGGTGGCGGCCCAGATCCAGGCCCAGGTCCAGCAGGCCGGCTTACCTCAGCAGATCAAGCTGCAGCTGCCCATCCAGATCCAGCAGCAGGGCGGAGGGCAGGTCCAGACGCACCAGATCCAGAACCTGGTGACCATCCAGACGGCCAGCGTGCAGGAGCAGCTCCAGCGGATCCAGCAGCTGTGTGAGCAGCAGCAGCAGAAGAAGAAGCAGCAGCAGGAGGCCAAGCGGGAGCAGAGCGGCCAGACGTCCAGCCCGGGCGAGCTGCTGCAGAAGCAGGTCACGCCCCCACGGAGCCACGCCCACTCGCCCGCCTCACTCACGTGTGTGTGTGTGTGTGTGTGTGTGTGTGCGCAGGTGGTTCAGAAGCAGAACGTGGCGATAGAGCAGCTGAAGCAGAAGAAGACCATGACTCCGGCCGAGCGAGAGGAGAACCAGAGGTGAGCCTGAGGTCAAGAACACGCCTGAACCCGGACGGAACGCCGTTCACACACACACACACACNTCACAGACACAATGTTTTTTTCGTGTGCGTGGTTGGTGAAAGTGTAAAGCGTGAGTGAGAGCGGCTGGCAGACGTTCCTCTCGGTCCTTCACCACCGGTTTCTCTGCAGGATGATCGTCTGTAACCAGGTGATGAAGTTCATCCTGGACAAGATCGACAAGGACGAGCGTCAGGCGGCGAAGAAGCGCAAGCGCGAGGAGTGTGTGGAGCAGAAGCGCAGCAAGCAGAACGCCAGCAAGCTCTCGGCGCTGCTCTTCAAACACAAGGAGCAGCTGAAGGCCGACATCCTGAAGAAGAGAGCGCTGCTGGACAAGGATCTGCAGCTGCAGGTGCAGGTGAGCCCGCAGGCCACGCCNCAGAACGCCAGCAAGCTCTCGGCGCTGCTCTTCAAACACAAGGAGCAGCTGAAGGCCGACATCCTGAAGAAGAGAGCGCTGCTGGACAAGGATCTGCAGCTGCAGGTGCAGGTGAGCCCGCAGGCCCCGCCCACCCGCCCCGCCCACACGCCACACGCCCACCGCTGCCGCTCGCCCGCAGGAGGAGCTGAGGAGAGACCTGGCCAAGCTCCGGCGGGAGAAGGAGAAAGCGCAGGTGGCTCAGGCCGGCCTCCCCACCTACAGCTCCGCCTCCGCCACCGCCGTCTCCGCCCACAAGCGCAAGCGCGACGAAGACAGAGACGCCGCCAAGTCCAAGCGCAAGAAGATGATCTCCACCACCTCCAAAGACCACAAGAGGGACGTCAAGCTCTACTGCGTCTGCAAGACCCCCTACGACGAGTCCAAGTGAGTGGCCACGCCCATCTGAGCTCGTGCGGTCCGGTCTCGCTCCAGTGACTGACCTTAACTAGTCCTCCAGGTGTTAACTACAGTGATCCGGTACTAATCTGCTGAATCTGGTCTCGCTCCAGTGACTGAGCTTAACTAGTCCTCCAGGTGCTAACTACAGTGATCCAGTACTAATCTGCTGAATCTGGTCTCGCTCTGGTGACTGAGCTTAACTAGTCCTCGCAGACGTGTCATACGTCAGGTTTAGTCTTAAGGGGAGATTGTGGTGACTCAGAAGCGAATGATCTTCTGGTGTGGGTCCAGTGAGGTGGCATCAGTCCTCACAGGCGGGCACCACCTTCACCTCCGCTGGTCTCCCGCCAGGTTCTACATCGGCTGTGACCTCTGCTCCAACTGGTATCACGGCGAGTGCGTGGGCATCACGGAGAAGGAGGCCAAGAAGATGGACGACTACATCTGCGCGGAGTGCAAGCGCGCCCAGGAGGGCAGCACGGAGGAGCTCTACTGCATCTGCCGCACGCCCTACGACGAGTCGCAGTGAGTCCCGCCCCCCAGCCCCGCCCCGCCCCGCCCCTCCCCGCCCCTGACGCCTCCGCGCGCCCCGCAGGTTCTACATCGGCTGCGACCGCTGCCAGAACTGGTACCACGGGCGCTGCGTGGGCATCCTGCAGAGCGAAGCCACGCACATCGACGAGTACGTGTGCCCGCAGTGCCAGTCCACCGAGGACGCCATGACGGTCCTGACGCCGCTCACCGACAAGGACTACGACGGGCTGAAGCGGATCCTGCGCTCCTTACAGGTCGGCGCACACACACACACACACACACACACGCACGCACACACACTCTTTGTGACTCGCAAAACCGCGCTCGCTTGCGCTCTCTCTCTCACACACACACACTCACTCTCTCTCTCTCTATCTATCTGTATCTCGCTCTGTGTCTCTCTCTCTCTCTATCTGTATCTCTCTCTGTCTCTCTCTCTCTCTATCTGTATCTCTCTCTGTGTGTCTCTCTCNGGAGCCGGTGGATCCCAACGACGCGCCCGATTACTACGGCATCATCAAGGAGCCGATGGGTAAGTCCCGCCCACCGAGCGCGTCAGACTCCGCCTCCTCACGCCGCGTCTCACACGCAGACCTCTCCACGATGGAGGAGCGGATACACAAGCGCTTCTACAGCAAACTCACGGAGTTCGTGGCAGACATGACCAAAATCTTCGACAACTGCCGCTACTACAACCCCAGCGACTCCCCGTTCTACCAGTGCGCCGAGTTCCTCGAGTCCTTCTTCGTACTGAAGCTCAAAGCGTTCAAAGCTAGCAGGTAAAGTGTGTGTGTGTGTGTGTGNGGCGCGGCTTCGGGACTGTCGTAGAGTCCGATGCGCTTCGGCTCTTTTCACGACTAATGCCTTTGAACGGAGGCGGAAGGAAGTTTTAAATCCTTTCTCAGGATTCCCATGTTGAAATAAAGGACGTGGTGTGAATGGACTGAAACGGCGAGATTGGTTGATTTTTTTTTTTTTTTTTTCCCTCGCTCCGCTGCGCCAGCGCTCTCCTCCAGACCATCAGACGCGAGGAGCGTTTAACCGCATTCTCTCTGTATCTCCAGGTCGCATAGCAACAAGCTGCAGTCGCCCTCGGGCTCGTAGGACGCGGCCACGCGCTCGGACCCTGCGCCGCACCGGGACGTCCCATCTCTTTGTGGACTAAACGCCTACCGATGTTTTTGTGACTTTATTGGAACGAGAGCGGTGTGACGGTGGACTCGCGGGAAATGAGCTGTAAAGAGAACATGTTTGTATAACTCGTCTTTTTTTTGTATTCCTATCGAAGAATTATTGATGTATATGAAACAAATAAACGGAGGGGACGGGATTCTCTCTTCTACATTACGACTGCTCCAGTCTCTCGCTTGCGTCTGGCACGTGTTCACCGGCTGGGTTTCGTTATGAATGTGTAGATGTAAACACGGTTGTTTTTGTGTACAAACACACCCGGAGCAGTGGGCAGCTGGAGCCGTGGGGGTCCGTGTCTCAGAACCTGCCACGCCCGCTCAGCGGTGCAGGATGTGGAAATTGTTCATTATTTTCGCGTTTTGTTTTAAAGTTCACTTTTCAAATATCGAAGCAGAGTTTGTGTTGCAACTACATGTTTATTTTCAGTCTTTGCTCCTGCCCCACTTGAGGTGTTTCTGACGTCTTGTGCACTTTGGATCTTTTGCTTCGCGCTTCCACGTCGGTTTTGTTTATTCCGTCAGTTACCGAGCGGCGGGCGGAAGCACGTGTCGTGTTCCGGGGTTTGAACGCCGATTTCAAACGGCGGGACGTCACGCTTGTCTGACCAATCAGATTTAGCGTAGAGCAGCTTTCTCCGCCTCCTTCGTGCTTTTATAAGTATAAATGCGTAGAGCAGTTAAACGTTGCAAGTTTTCGC
>SOMO01000755.1:21104-36486 GCA_028128575.1 Paedocypris carbunculus
TGTAGGAATGTTTACCGCGGTCAAGTTTTCACTGTTATTACAGCTACGATATAGCTCATAGCTCAAAGTCATTCACATAGCGAAGACTCGGTTTACTCGAAGTTTTGCTTGGATACAAACAAGCGGTTGTGCCCAGACTGTTTGTGTGTGTGTGTGTGTTTAGCAGAGGAATTTCTGGATCTTGGCGGTCCACTTGAGTGTTGGGAAACGTGTGCATCTGTCTCGCCCCGAGCTACAAGCCAGTTTGATGTGTGCGGCTTAATGGTACATGTACACAAAACCTCACTGGGAGCCTGATCCGGCGTTTCTGCAGAAAGGTCAGATGAAGTTTCAGCAGGACCGCCCGGAACAAACCGGGTCAGTCAACTTTACAAACTATGCTTCCCTTTTACCATCTCCGCCAAGTGTTTATCGCTGCAGCCCGTTACTGATAAACACTGGTTTCTTACACAGCACAACATCACCAGTCATCGGACGAGGAATTTCTTTTAAAGCATGTGAACGTTTGGAAGACAAAGCACCTTGACGTCGACACAGAAGAGAAGAGCTGGATTTCGTTTTTAAAAAAGATTTTTTAATTTATAGATTTGTGGTAAAGTTATTTACTATTTCTTTAAGTACAGTATTTGGAGTAATAAAACAAAAATGGAACAAGTTGCATAGCCCGTAAACAAACAAACCAACAAACATAAAAAAAAAGCATTTCAGAGAAATTGACACTTTGGTATTGTAAAAGCAACTGTAAAATCCCTTCGGAAAGCTTCCGTTTCCACTTGAAAAATACCAAGCGCAATCCTGAGGTAAGCAACCTTTTTACGTTGTTAAACTGAGCAAAGTTAAAAAAAAAAAACAAATAAAATAGAGAATCAAGCCTCGTCGATTGTCAAGTGGCTCGCAAAAAGCTAAACTCCAAGGATCACAGTGCATTGATTAAGTCTTCACATTCACCCACTGGGGTTATTATATCGGTGGTCTTGTGGTTTATAAATCCTACGGAAGGTTGTGAGCTATCGAGAAGTTATTCCGATGAATCAGAGCTGTAAGGCAGGACGCGGCTCGGAAGACTTAAAGGATTGATGGAGTGAGAATGGAGCTCTATTAGCACAGTGGTGGAGGGATTACGGTGTGTGTTCAACAAAAAAAAAACCCAAGATCGGCTGGACAGACGAGACGGAATAGTCTTCAGACAATCTGAGATTTCACAGGGCTTTAGGCCGAGTGGACCAGCTGCGCTTCCAGCTAGCGCACGACGCTCAGACGCTTGTCACATTAGCGGCTTTGCGGACACGCTAGGTCAAAGACGTCACATTGGCTTTAATTTAACCGGATTGAAAACGAACGCGGAAATTGCTCAGCCGGTTGATTGCTTGAAAGGTTGGCTCTTCACAGTCCTTTCGATCCGGGCCAATTTGTGCAATGCGTTTTACGTACGAGTCTGTATTAAAAAGGCACCAGATGGACTGAAACACGCGGACGTGATTCGCGGAATGTGCACGTCGATGTTGCAAACGTAAGGCACTTGGGGAGAGAGGAAATGAAACGATGCTAAATAACTCAAGCATGGAGGTCAAACGAGAAATTGCTTTGCGAGAATTATCCACACGGAAAAGAATAGCAAAAATCACTGGAGAGAAAACCCCGAGATCACTTTTACACAAGTCCTGGAACTAACACTCTTCAGTTAGTGTGAGGAGGGGAAAAAAAAAAGCGGGACCATTCATGAAGCTGGTAAATCAAACACAGGTGATCCAGTACTTTGCAAAAACAGTCTATAAAAGCTCCTCCAATTACTATAAAATCCCAAAGATTTGGCTTTTTCGCCGTCCTCTTTGAACAGAAGCCCTGCGTATCGTCCTATATGTGCTTGTTCACTCTATATACACCATTAACACTTGGTACACAGGTGTAGGCAGCAACGGCAAATCTCTCTTGGACAGTTTCTCTTTGGCATTTCCAACATAAAAAACAAAATGTCGAATAAATAAAAACAATATTTTTTGGCTTTCAATTGGTTGTTTGGCTCGGTGACTGGGATGATAAGAAAAAAACGTTTTTACATAAATACTGCAATGTTTGTGTGTGTGGCAGTTGAAAGGGGGTTATAAATAAAGCAGTTTCCTCCTTTTAGGAAAGTCATTTGGGAAACGCAAGTACTACAAGCTCTGCAAAGAAAGGCACATTCGGGACGAGTTTGTGTGCATTTATGGCCAACTTGGCTAAGGCCTTCACTCTTGGAGGTGCACGTTCGTTCGACAATGAGGTGAGAGTGGAATACTGTGAATGGTATACAGTGACGTCTCTTTGGAAAGTGTGTTTAGTGGTGTTCTCCACCTAACTGGGAGAGTAGCGGTCAATAGTGCGAGCCTCTCCGGAGAGTTGCGGGGAGGGCGACAGAAGAGACTGGATGTCCATCTTGTTGTGGGTCAGGCCGAGGTGTTCCGCAGCGAGCTTTGATAGCGGGTACAGACTCTCCAAGGCCTTGTCATCAGCCAGGAGGTGCTGAGAGGCAGTGAGGAGATCCGAGCTTTTCTTTTGCTTCAGGCCCAGATGCTCGGCAGTGTATTTGCTCAGAGGATAAATCCCCTCAGAGAAGTCGATCTTCAACTTGCAATCGGGAGTTAGTCCTGGGCCGCCTCCTCCGCTGCTGTGCATCTTCATGTGGCTGATAAGGTTGCGTTGCTGGGCAAATTTGCCCCCACAGACTTGGCATTCATAGGGCTTTTCTCCTGAATGAATCCGCATGTGCTCCGTCAGGCGGTATTGGCGAGTAAAGCGCATGCCGCAGGCGTCGCAGGCGAACGGTTTCAGGCCTAAATGGCTGCGCATGTGACGTGTCATTGTGCCACGCTGGGTAAACTTCTTGCCACAGATGCTACAAGGGTACGGCCGGGTGAGCCAGTGGGTTTTTTCATGCTGCCGAAGGGTTGCCGGGTCTTTGTACGACTTATCACAAGAAGAACAACGGTACGGTCGAATGATCTCGCTTAGTCCAATAGAATGGGGGGCTTGTCCTGATTTGCCATCTTGGAAAGGACTATGGAGACCGCCGGAATTGTTAAAGATCGTGGGTGTGTGAGCAGGGGTGGCTTTGTTGCTGTTCTCCTGTTCAATTCCATTGTTTAACTCCTCCTCTGTATGAGTTTCCACATGGGCATTGAGCTGCTCTGAGCTTGGGAAGCCCTTGTCACAGGGGATGCACACGTAGAGGTTATCCCCAAAGGTTTCTGGCTCATACGGCGGGTGATACCTTCCACCCGCTCCTGGAGATGGACGGCCTTCACTGCTCCCGGTCTCCTCGCTGCCAGTCCCATTTTCGTCCTCGCCATCTTCGCAGTTTCCTCGGTCGTAGCCCCGTTCGCCTACATTCAGCTTTTCCTCACCGCTCTTGTGGTGGTTCATATGCTGGTGGTGCCTCTCTTTATCCTGCTCGCCTATCCCTCTACTATCTTCTCCGTCATCTTCCTCGTCCTCATCTTCTGGGTTAGATGGCTCATTCTTGACCCACCGATAGATGTTTGACCCATCTCTGCTTCGTTCTATTGAGTCATCCATGGGTTCTGGGCTTGGAGGGCAAGGGTAAGGCTCTTGCCCCTGAGAGCGATGCAAGTGGGGAAGGTGGGCTGCGAGTGGATGGTTGGGTAGAGGAAATGGGTGCGGGGTGAGCGAGCCCAGCTTTCTCGGCACATCGTTTGGACTGAGCAAGGGGCTGGTGCTTTGGTCTAGTTCTTTGTCCTGCTCCTCGTCGGGACGAAGTGAGTTCATCAAGTGAGAGTGATTCGAAGGTAGCAGGGAAGTGGGACTTTTTTTGGACAAGTCAAGGCCATAGACGGAAGGGCAGCTTCTGTCGGAAAATGGCAATCGCAGCCCCGGATGGGGTGACATTCCGGTTTTTAAAGGAGGATAGGGTGGAGGACCCTGCGAAGCAATCGGAGCATACAGCTCTCCACCAGGGACCAGCGGGAGAGGGGGCAAGTCTTCCAAAGCTGTAGGCCGAGGGCCACTCACCACCCCTTCAGAGAGACAGGGGTGGGTAACGGGTGTAGAAACTCGGAAGCGTCCCACTCCTATTCCATTGGGACCTATCTTGTAAGGTAAAAACCCAGGATTGGGACGTAAATGGTACTTCCCATTCCTCTTTAACTTCTTCTTGCATAGAGCAACCAAATCCAGGAGCTGCAGGTAGCTCGCAGCTGCTAGCACGGCCCCTATGTTTGGCTCAGCTGGAGAGTTGGGGTCACCGTCGCTTAACCGTCCTGTGTAGATGTAGTCGAGAATAACTCTAAAGACCCCAGGGCTGACCATCTCATGGTCCAGATTGATGAGATTGTCGTGAACAACGAGAGACTTTAGGTAAAGGCTACTGGCGGCAAGAATGTTTTTGTGAGCACGGAACAACGCATTCTGCACCACGATAATGACATCGCACAAGAAGCCCTTGGTTCGCTGCGTGTTCAGTTGCAGGAGAAGGTGTCTAGCATGACTTGGGACTTCCATGGCATCCAGCATTGACTTCAAACCACCACCTGAAAAACAAAAAAAAACAAAAATGGGATTACTTTACATGTTCAGGCTTGCTGGTTCTCATTTAATTCACATTTACTAATTCCGTATGAAGTCATAAAGCTGGTGAGAATTATGACCAAAGAATGCAGGTTTTTTTTCTTTCTTTAAACGAATACCACAGACAACGAGAAGACCTTTTAACTCTATAACGGGGTGAGGATGCTGTGAATCTGTCTTTATCGAGATTCAAACCCCCGTGTTTGAAAGCTGCAGTGAAGTGCAGTTAACAAAACCAAGAGAAAAAAAGCTGTCGGAAAAGTGCCAGTATAAACATGTTTTCATATTGCCGTCTTCCTGATAAAGGATTCCAGAGGTTGTGTGTGGAGTTTGAAGCACGGTCAGGTTGAAGGTTTAGTAAGTGTGATGAACAGCAGACATTAACCGAAAAAGGAACAAGAAACGAGAATCTTCCAGAGTATCTCACTGAGGTTTACCATAGTCAAGGAGGGTCCGTAAATTACTATAATGCATAGAGAGTTTCCAGTGCGACATTTAAACTTGCTAAGACGGTTCTGGATTTATCAGCCGCTCTCATCGGACTCGCCATGCACTAGTTTGGAAATTCAACCCACAACCAGATGCTTTACTATCCAAACCTTCTCTGAGCCGTTAGCAACCTATACGTTTTTTTTCCATCATCGTTTCTAATTGTCGGTGTTTAAATGTTTGTCGTTACCAATGCACCGCTTGTGGTTTTTATTTTTTTTTTTTAATTATTTTTCTTTTGAGGAGTAAGTCATGTTATTATTTAATTACCATAAAAGGAAAGGTGAATTCCTAGAAGATTCATCTTTTTGTTTCAAATCGTCAAGTTTTTTTTTTTTTGTGTGTGTGTCTTGCAACAGGAAAATATGCTTTTCACCTTTAAGCTACACTATTATTTGGCTTGTCTTGGTAAAATTTGTGTAACTTATTTTTTACATCGTCCTGCTTATAAAAATTTCAATAACTTTTTAAATAACATTTTTAACAAAACGTGTTGAGCTCCGTTGGCTCTTGGTTTGACAAATGACTGTAAAGTGGAGCTTCGAACAATCAGGGTTTCCACAAACAGAATTGCATAAGATGGATGGATGGACAGACAGATATACATACTGTACACACACACACACACACACACACACACACACACACACAGTTTCTCTCGTCTCTCATTTCAGAAGATATTTGCATCTCATTTTAAATTTTATACTGCGAAATAAAAATGTTTTGTGATAAATAACATAAGAAGCTAATCTAGCCTTGTGAATTTGACGTGCTGAATTTAAGAAAGACTTTTGCTGGAGTTACGCTCGAGTTCTGCGCTTTGTCTCGCAGGGTGAATAATGATTCTGCAAAGCGTCTGCAGCATCATATCTGAGGGATTTCATATAGCTGAAACTGTGGAGCCATAAATGGACATGAACGAGGAAAGAAGCTGCAAAATAACTGGACATTCTGTGTGAAAACGGGAATTTTTAAAGCAAATTCTGGGTTTCGAAATGATCTCCAGATCAAGCACATTTTTCAGTTTAGGATTTTTTTTTTCTTTTTAATTACAATTTTGAATTCTGGATTTGCTTTCTGCTGCCGTCGACGTGAATAGAATCGGCTGAAAGACTAAAATGGTCCGTTGACAAGTCGCCCCACAAACCAAACAAACAGCATCCGCTACATTTCCTCTGATTCTGGAACTCGCTTCCTCGCACGGCCGACAGGTGTGTTTAAGGTGAAGCGACGTGAGTGTGGCGTTCGGAAAATCTACTGAATGACTTGTTCACAACACGAAAAATTGCAAAACAATGGAAAAAAAAGTGACATCAACAAATGATTTTTTGCAGAAATGTAAAAACGCAGAAACACATTTGTTGCCCTAAATTAAAATGACAGCTGTTAATCTAACGATGAATTTTATTTTAAATGCTGTACAATTCAAACTGGTGTTTTTCCAAACGCCATCATGTTTCTGTGAGGCCTAGTTCTTTTTTTAAAAAGATTAAATACAATTAAAAACCCAAACCTCTAACTGTATGACTAAATGGCTTGATCGAGTGGAATAAGTTAAAACTCAATTTCAACTAAGAAACAAACAATGTGAAGATAAAAAGGCATTATTATAAATGCATGTATTGTTGCCATGGTAACCCTTCTATACAAGCATGTCTATGCACTTTTTGACAAATTGCTAAACTACTTATAAAAACCAAACACACAACAACAAAACAAAGATTGTCATTCTTCAGCGACATGTGAAATAGTTTGAACAGTATTCTGGACTTTAGCATACACCATTAACCCTGTGGAGATGTGAAACCAGACCTCACCATAAACAACTCTCCCCTTCCAATCCCCGTCAAACCAGTGCAAAGTTCCTGCAGCAGGAGCGGGAGCACACAGCAGAAAAGTGGCTTTAACGCGCTCACAACTCCGTCAGGTGCGATGTTGACACCGCGTCTCCATGGAAACGCGCGCACGCAAGGGCACGTGCTCCACATCTGACGTCACGCTAAACAAGTGTTTACATTTTGATTGGTCCGCCAATAACTACGCAGACACACAGAAGCGCGTTTTGTAACTGCCACGTTTAAATCACATCCTAGACCTTTACATTTACAACTATAAAATAATAAATGGGAAAACACTAAAATCGGAGCAATTTCGAAATTAGAGCAATTAGAATAACAATTTCTAATCGACTGCGATTGTATACACACAAAACAGAAGGAAAACATAAGCAAATTATTTATATAATCGATTTTCTTTGAATATGGTTTGGATTATTTTATCAGGCAATATTTATGCATTTTAAAAAAAGTCCGATTAGGATGCGCTCGCTATATTTGGTCATGTTCGAGCTGAATTCAGGACAGTGGTGGTCATCATTAGTCCTGTGTTTTGTCTGTTGTCATTTCGCTCTTGTTCTTAAGACTTCCTCTCTCTCTCCGCCCTTGCTCTGTCAGTTCTTTTTCCCCCCCCTCTTTTTTTCGATTTTTTTAACGTCCTCCCTTTGAGATTTATCCCTCTGACTGATTTTAATGTACCTTTAAAGAACAAACAGTGTTGTACAGCCTTAACAGGTGACGAACTAGAAGATCTATTCGGGATTATTAATCCCGCGCAGATATTGTTAGCAAATCGGACCGATCATAATTTTAATAGTTTTTCGTCTATGTGCAAACGAACCGCAACAAATAGTTGGATTTATATGCATTTACAAAGTCCTGAATAATGTTCAGGGACACTTGTGTATTTTAGGTGAGACGGGTAAACGGGAATTTGCATCTTTCAAACTAAATTTAAGCTTAAGAACGAAACAAAAAATCACAACACTAAAGTGACAATCTTATCACTTGTATAACTAAAAATCAATGCTAAAATATAAACATATTAATAACCTATTATGCAGGTTATTCGTTCCCAAACACTGGGAATCAATTGATTTAAGCGCGTTCATGAAGCAAATACATATATTAGAGTAGATTATTTTAAAAAACGATCGGGAAAAGGGTACAAATTAATACATTTTTTAAAACAAAAACAAAAAACCAAGACAAAATGCAACAAACGTTTTGTGTCCATCCAGATTATTTCAAGCATAAACGAGTAAACGTAAAAAAAACAACTTTAAAAAAAAAAACAATTGCAGAACATTTAACGCGAAATAAACTCAGGGAAAATAAAACGTTTTACGTCTGACAGAAACAAAACACTGAAAGAACGATTAAAGTCCATTAAATGACAACTGAACCGCACATCACTCACGCCAACAAAACTTTCTCAAGCTGATCAAACAAAATCGCGTTTACATCCCTCTTCCGAATACGATTTAACGGCAAATCAGCCCATTAGAGAAGTTCGCCTCGCGCAATAATCTATTTAAATAAAGCCTTTTAAAAACCCTAAAACACAACATCAACTGCGATGAAATCTCGCATGAGTCTGTTAATCAAAACCCCATTCGTGCAAAAATAACCTCAAATAAAAGAACTAGCGCTATTCATGTGTAATTACCGCGCCAGTAATTACGCACGAGCAACTTGCGCACAAGACGGTTACCTGGATGCCCGATCTCTTCTGCCATCCGACCGAAGTCTCCTTTAATGATCATCTCAACAGTCTTCTGGAGTCATTTCTGACGCTTCGACTCTCAACTGCCAGCCTCCCAAAACCATGCCAGTTTTCCGTGCGCGACTGCCAACACTTTTTCTTTTTTTTTATCATTAATTGCGATGAATCTGGTGCGGCTCGCGCTCTCTCCTCCCTCTATCTCCCTCTCTCTATCTCTCTCTCCGTCGCTCCTCCTATAAAACACGCGCGTTGCCCCCGCATCGGTTTCTGATTTGGCCGCGGCGTTTGCGTGGACGTGATTTCTGCGCGTTTTAGCGGCGCTCTTGACTCAAGCTGAAAGGTAAAATCGAGGGCAGGAACTTCGCGTGACCTCGACTTGAACTTCGTCTTAAAGAGACAGGCGGTTGATCGCGCGCGCTTGACGTTCGATTCACGCGCGTGACGAATATTTTAGAACGCGCGCCGATCATCGCGGTTGACAATTACGCTATTGGTGACACACACACACACACACACACACACACACACACACACACACACGTTATCTTGTTCAGCAAAATAACAGACTGACTTTAAACTCCCGCGCATTCTGACAGATGCCAGATTATGTTTTGTATTCCTTATTCGCGATGGAACATCACGTGACCTCTGATTAATGGGTTAATGACTAATTCCGGTACCTCACTCCGGTAGCATAAAGCGGAACTGGAAGAAAAGGTGAAACTGCACCTTTTAAACTTTATTAGAATTCCATACCAGTTAAGTTCTTGATTTTCCAGTCATGCTTTGGTAGATGTTTGATGTAAATGGTACAATTGTAGTATACCAAATAGTTGATACAGATTTGTTTACACTACTGGCGTGTGGATTTTGTTTTTTTCATCTATTTAGAGAGAAGTTTCATTTAGCTATTGGTTGTATTTGTACAGAAATGTACAATAAAGTTTGACAATTTCCAGACCGTTTCTGTGAACTGTACATCTCGAGCATATCTCCTCACCGGGACTTTGATTTGTGGTACTTTTCTTTAAAATAGTCATATACGGTATATAATAACCGTATATGAACCGTTCTGAATATAATCTAATACGGTATATAATAGCCATATAAAGTCAGGTGTCATTCCTCAAATTGTGTTCATGATAAAGGCGTTTGGCTGAATGTGATGTGGTTTTTTGTTTTACTCAAGACCAGTTTTCGTACATTTAACAAACCAGAGACGAATATAAGATGTATTCACAATCAGCAGAAGACATTATAGCCTGCATCACTTTTCGATGAATATAACCAACATATCCAAAAATTGACTATTGAACACCGCGTATTGCAATAATATTGACTTCTTCCCCACGCAAATATGTGAGATTCACACAGCGTCGCATTTTTGACTGTGGTAACAATTAGAAAGTTGTGTCTTTAAAAAAATCGTTATCTCGATCAATCAGGTGGCACGAAACACACCTGCGCGCGCCTCAGGTATCCCGCGCGCGCGAAAACGACAACGCAAACTCACCTCGGATTCATGTCTGATGCCGCCGCCGCTCGTAACTCGTCCCTCGCGGGGTTCTTCCCGTCCAAACGACAAAATCCCCCCCGAAACGATGCCGGTGTTTTGTCGTGCCGTGTCGCTGCTCGTCTCCGTCTTTCTCCGCGCGCGTTTGCCCGGATCAACGCGAGAAAACTTAGACGGACGCTGATTGGCGCTCAGCTCGGGACGCCACCGCAAGATGCGCGAATAGCGACATCTATCGGCCAAAATGTAATTCGGCATTTTAATAAATACAAAAAAAAATTCAAATAACGAATAAATAAGCCAAAAATATCGTGATAAAGTTTGTATGTTGGACACATCAATTCAATTTTGTAGACTGTTCTATATCGCACAAAAATACCAGGATTTTTTAAAATGTAATTTAATTTAATTTAATACACTTTATTTACTAATTAATGCGTTACATAAGTATAAATTCAATTTAATTTTTTTGTTTGGTAAAAAATCTCTCAATAGTCATTCCGTCCAGCAAACAATTTCACATAAAACTGACCAAAAAAAAGAATAGGGTGAAACATCGCTTATAGTTGCCCACATCGTTTTAAATTTATCTGAATCAGCTTTACAACCAACAACAGAAACAACAAAAAATAACAGAGACAACAACAAAATACAGATCAAGAATATAAGGAGTAAAATTTTCTTTTTTTTAATAATGATCAATGCAGTTTTTCTGAAACTTTTTTTTTACATTTTGCAAAAGAAGTACATTTTTTAAATTCATCACTCAGTTCATTCCACAACTTTACACCAACAACTGAAACACACCTCATTTTTACATTTGTTCTCACTCTAACTTGTTCAAAAAAGTTGATATATCTACTAACATCTAACTTAAAAAAAACTATTATTTTTGGAATTAAATTGTTTTTTACTTTGTATATAATCTCAAAAAGAGGAAGGAACAGTATTATTAATCTAAGATAAGATAATCTCCAAATGACACACGCACAGAAATTCGATGACTTGAAATAAATTCCCACGCCGTCAGTTGGTTTTGCGGCTCACCTGACAGCAACGCGCTGACGTCACAGCTGGAACGAGTCTACCAGCTGACCGACGTCACTCTAGCTTAATTAGCATTCGCGAACGTATTGTCTCGCACTTCCGGTGTGGCGATGAACTGGTGATAACCTCCAGAAGTGGACAAACAGCAGCACCTGAATGTTTTTCTCTTTAACGTGAAGCGAAATCCACGCCACGTGTGTGAGGAAAACAATAGGTGTGGGAGGCTCGAAATAGTTCCGTGGTTAAAAATAACCGCGGCCTTTGACCTTTACTCGACATCAACGACCTTGACTCGTGACTCCAGTCTTTTGGCTCGGCGCAGGTTATTGTTGCTTTATTTCTTTATCAGACACACTCGTGGGATGTTTAATGAATCATGTAATCGTGTCTTTTAAGGATTAGCAGCCATGTTTGATAAGAATGATTTGTACAGACGATTTGCAAGGTTGCGCTTTCAAGGTAAATGCAACGCCGAGTACATGTAAACCAGGGGTGTGCAAACTTTTTGATTCATGGGTCACATAGGTTCTAACATTTGACAGGCATTCCTGGTCAGGCAGCTGTCAATCACATTCTCACCAACCAATCAGAGTGAGGGCCGGTCCTACATGAAGTTGGCAGAAGTCCAAAAAACGAACAAAAAAAAATCTGAAGGGGAAAAAAAGGTTTCCAACCAAAACGTGAAGATGATAAAAACAAACGTAAATGTGAAGAATTTTCCATTCGTTTCTTTGAAATTTACGTTTGAAATGTTTGGCATCTGATTCCATAGACTGACAAAAAATGTATTTAAAAATACTAGTACAATACTTTTACGTACATTTTGCGTTTATGGTTCCGCTTTTTAAAATGTGTTACATAAAAAAATAAAATAAACCTTCATAAATATGTCTTTGTTAGTTCGATATACTTGAAACGTGATGTCGTTTCTATTTATTAATTAGAAAATTGCGATGGTGAAATGACGTATAAAAACAATAAAAACAAACTAATGGATAGATACATTTCATTTTTGCAGATGAAAGGATGGATAGAAAAATGAATGGATGGACAAACAAAAAACTAGGCAGGTGAAAGGATAGATGGGTGGATAGGAATCAGCTCAAGGGATGGATACAGATATATGGATGGATAGATAGATACATGAATTGATGGATAGACAGGAGAAGGTGGATCTAGACAGGTGAAACGATGGATAGATACATGCATGGATGGTTGAGACAGGTGAAATAACGGATAGACAGATAAATAAAGGAATGAAAAGACAGGCATAATAATGGATAGACAGATAATTAAAGGAATGAAAAGACAGGCATCTAGACAGGCCAATGGATGGATCAATAGATAAGTGAATGGACCGACATCTGGGATGGATTGAAAAATGATTGGATGAATGGACATGAATCTAGAGAGGTGAATGGTGGATAGATACATGAATGGTTAGACAGGCATCTGTATGTATGGATAGACAAGCATCTATACATTTGAAAGAAGTCATAGATAGATAAATGAATGGAGGGAGGAATTTAGATAGGTGAAAAGATGGATACACAAATAGATGGTGAGTCTGGCATCTAGACATGTGAAAGACTAGACAGACTTTTAAATAGATATAAATGAATCGAGACAGGTAGACAGATAGGTAGGTGGATGGATGGATGGATGGATGGATAGACTGGTTTCTGTGCCGCGTGTTAAACTTTATTGGATAGATGATGGAGTGAAGTTCTGACTTGAACCCAAAAACTATCTACGGAAAACGTCTCATAATCCCGCAGAAATTGAAAAACATCTTTCAATCTAAAAAAATGAATGGATAGATGGATGGAGGGATTTAGACAGGTGAAAAGATGGATAGATATATAGATAGATGAATACATAAATAGATGGTGAGTCTCGCATCTAGACAGGTGAAAGAATAGACAGATAAATGGATGGATACATGTGAATCTAGACAGGTGGATGAATGGATGGATAGATAGGCAGATAGATATATGAATCTAGACAGCTGGATGGATAGACAGACAGACAGAGAGAGAGGGATGGATGAATATATTTCGAGGATATATATGAATCTAGACAGGTGGATGGATGGATGGATGGATGGACGGACAGACAGACAGAGAGATGAATGGAGAGATAAACAGATATGAATCTAGACAGCTGGATGGATAGACAGACAGAGAGGGACGGATGAATATATTTAGAGAATAGATATGAATCTAGACAGGTGAAATAGAGATAAATGGATAGATGAATGAATGGCTGGATGGATATATATGACTCTAGACAGGTGGATGGAGAGATAGATATGAATCTAGACAGGTGAGAAGATAGACAGATGGATAGATGAATGAATGGATGGATAGCCAGGAGTAGTAGTAGAAACATCTATCAATCTATTTTTAGCTAGATCTGTCCATCAATTGATTCACGTCTAGTTATTATTTTTTTTTTATCTACATCAGTCTGTCTATCCTTCCATTTTTTTCATAGCCGTCTTTTCTTTCCACACGTCTCTCCTCCGCCTCAGTGTCCGCGGGTGTGTGACATCAGAGGCAGGAAGGAGCGTGTCGTGATGTCAGCAGACAGGAATGAAGGGATGAATACATGCATTCCTCCATCCGATCGCTTTCACTCCCACCTGGATAATCAGGGGAAGACGTGGGGAGATGGACTTTTCTTCAACTTCTGGGATCCAGAACACACATCACGTCTAATTAGAAAGACATATACACGTGTGTGTGTGTGTGTGTGTGTTCCTGCAGGGTTTTTCCATCATTCCTGATTAACGTGGACCAATATGTACATACGTATAAGTAGAGATTACACACACACACACATCATACTAAATCCGAACCACACTTTATCGACAAAAATGCTTTAATCCGTTTTTGCAAACGTTCTACAAAGAAAAAAAATCATCATATTCCATATTGACGTGACAGCATCTCGAAGTTCCATCCCGTTGCACCACTGCTGTCAAAAGTTGTCACATTCAATACTCAAGTAGAAGTATAGATACTAGGGTTAAAAAAAGACTTCAACTTTTTACTCAAAACTTTTTACTCAAGTACTGGGTTGACAACTACTTGAAGGATAAAAGCAAAGCAAGGAAAAATGCCATTAACGTGACATTTAAAACAATATAGTACTATATTGTTACAAAATGTTGCTGTATGTAATTACATTGAATGTATTTCATGATGATGAGTGACAAGTGGATTAATATATCGACACTTTTACTCAAGTATTTTTGGCTACTTTCTACTTGTACCGAGCATCGAAAATATGAGCAACTTTACTCTACTTGATTACATTGGTGATTGTTTTTTGTTGTTATTAATTATTCAAAGGTTTATAGGGATTTTCGTTAAGTCGAGTTTTTCGTTAAGTCACTTACTGAGTATTTAAGTTACTTTTCAGACACAGTCATTAGAAAAGTATTTTACTTGTCAAATCGATAAAGCAACGATGTTAAAACTGATGAAGATGGAGTGAGAGTGATAGAGGGAGACAGAGAAAGAAAGAGATGGAGAGGGGCAGAGAGAGAAAGTGACAGAGAGGAAGAGAGGTAGAGAGTGATAGAGGAGATAGAGAGAAAGACATGACAGAGAGACAAAGTGACACAGAGGAAGAGACAGAAAGAGAGTGATAGAGGGAGAGAGAGAAAAAATAGAGAGGGGGCAGAGAGAGAGAAAGTGACACAGAGGAAGAGAAAGACGGAAAGAGAGTGATAGAGGGAGAGATAGAAGAGATAGAGAGGGGGGCAGAGAGAGAGAAAGTGACAGAGGAAGAGAAAGACGGTAAGAGAGTGATTGAGGGAGAGAGAGAAGAGATAGAGAAAGTGACACAGGAAAAAAAAGAGACAGAAAGCGAGTGATAGAGGGCGTAGGTTTGGAGAGAGGGAGAGCTGGGGTCTCTGGGATACGCATTAAGCATCGGGTCTTCGCCGCGTTTTCACCGCGGTGCCTTAATGAGACGAAAGTGCACATTCTACAGCTGTTTGCGTCCAACCCTGAGATTTTCCGTGTTTATGTGCAGTGACAGGCAGAATCTTGGATCTCTCGTCTTCCTCACACCGTTTCCGTTGCCCCCGTTCCCCCGCTCATCTCGCTCGCTGGGTGAACTCCACTGCTCCTGCTCCAGCCCCGCCTCCATCAGCACACACACTGATTAATGACAGCACTGGGACCAGTGCCAGGCCCGGGA
>SOMO01000756.1:9775-29344 GCA_028128575.1 Paedocypris carbunculus
ACTTGTCGATTTTATATGAATCTTCTATTGCCATAAATAATGTTTTCCCCATGTTAACTAACCTTTATTTAGAAAACCACGACTAAGCCAGAACAAGCACTATCGCAACGTTTATTTGTGAAATGTATTAGCAATGATCGTTCACAATTCTACATTAAAAAGGATGGTTGTTGTGTTGTTCACATGATTGCGTGTCTGGCCTCTACATGAGTCTTTTGGGGTCGATCTTTTCCAGATGCACCAGAGGTTTGAGCTGCTCGGCAAAGCTCCTCATGTCGTCCGACACCGTGTCCTGTCCGGCCGGCGCCAGCACGCTCAGCTCCACCAGGTACGACAGCGACAGCGGCTCCGTGTTGTCCGTGTTCCCCGGCACCAGGACTCGCCACAGCTTGCTGACCACCACCTTCATGGCCCCCTTGCGGAAAACTTGACCCTTGGCCACAAACTCATGGTCCATGCGAAAGCCCATCTCGTTGATGAAGTCTGGCAAGCTGTGTGACGCCGACACGTCCACGCAGTTCCGCACCAGCGTGTGACGGCTCTTGTCGCCCACCTCGGGCTGGCCCAGGTAGCGAAGGTGCCACGGCGCCGTGGGGTGGAGAAGCGAGCGGCGGGCACGCAGGAGGAAGGGGTTGCCCTGCTGTCCTTTCAGCAGGTAGACCAGCTCGTGATCGGCGAAGCTCTCCGACTCCATGTTGTCGCACAGGCCCCGGAGGCGATGCAGGAGACTCTCCAGAGACTGATCCAGCACGCTGCCTGCCACACCAGGAGAGAGCGGTCAACACCCACACTAGCCCACATCAACCTCTGATCCTAGTAGTAGTTATTTATTTTGTAATCATTGTAAATTATTTATTGTATGTTACGATAATTTTTGCTTAAAACTATTCTTTGTTTTTTTAGACTTAACTTGTGACTCGTATCACTTCAATGTGGTTTTTACTTGAATAATCTATTCTAGTCTTTAAAACTCCAACTCCCATAATCTTCCATTGAGGCCTCAGGCTCCCTCCCAAAAAAAAATAATTGTGATTGTTCCTGACTGGAAATATGGAACAATGGATGCAAATATTTACGCACATATTTGAAATTGCACATTATACTTTATAAGACTTTTTTTGTCTGCAACTATACTTTTGTCTTCAATTGTGCAAAGTACTTGAACTTTCATAAACTTTCCCTAAAAAGTGTGTATGCTGGAAAATGTTCTGCCGTCAAATGTTATAAGAAGAAGTTTGGCTTTCCAATTGTTCTGAACTACTTTTTGCAAAA
The DNA here is from genome assembly GCA_028128575.1 of Paedocypris carbunculus. Taxonomy (NCBI): domain Eukaryota; kingdom Metazoa; phylum Chordata; class Actinopteri; order Cypriniformes; genus Paedocypris; species Paedocypris carbunculus. The sequence continues at coordinate 11,048 of SOMO01000756.1, forward strand.
CTAACTACAACTTTGCAATGTTGTTGAAACAACTGTAAAGACACATCTGTTGCAGAAAAATGTGTGAAAAATGTGTCACATGAACAAAAACGGCAAAAATGTGTCATCTGGTGTTTATTTATTGCTTAATAAATAATAATAATAATAATTTAAAAAAAAATATTATAATAATAGATTTTATTTATAACATTTTTCACATACAATATCGTCCACGTCATACTTATACAAATAAAACGGCAACTTCCTATCATTCGTTAAAAACAAAAAAACTAGGATACACTGTAATTTTTTCTGTTTGTTTCCTTCTCTCGTTTGTTTCATTTCTTGACATGTTACAGTTTTTTTTTTTTTTTGGTTTAAATTAACATTTAAGATCTAAGTAGGATATAATTGGGCTGTCGATAAAAGACAAAAGTCTTCATAGCAATAGAAACGCAAATAGTCTTTGCACCTCAAGACGAAACAGCATCTTTATGTTTTTGTTATATGTTTATATCTCCCCTTCCCCTGATGTGCACTGTCACTTTATGTCATGGTTCTCTCTGTGCAATTGAATGTATGTCGTGAAGCACCAATTACACCAAGACACATTCTAAGTTCCATAAAGTGCTCTTTATGAAACCTGGCAATAAAGTTCTTTCTGACTTCTGACCTGGTTTCTGTTTACATGATAAACTGGAAAACAAACAAGAGTCTGAACTACAAAACTTAAGTAACTTTAAGAACAGCGTCAAGTAGTTAGTATATTAGAAAGAGCAAATTATTCTTTTCAATTCCCCCCCCAAAAATGTACAAAAAGTATGGTAAAATACCCTTACATTTAACATTAAAAAAATCCCCAAAAAACACCAAAACAGTTAAGTTCAAGTTCTGAGCTTTGAATGAAAGCTCAGTACAGTTTTTTCACAGTTTTAACTGTCTCAAAGCACACGTGTGAATATGTAAGAGGATTGTTGCTTTTTATTGATTAGCAGTAAGTGTTAAAAATATGGCTATGAATATCACTATGACTATGACAAAGTAACTATGACTTNAGAATGAATGACTTTAAAAAAAAAAAAAAAAAAAAAAACTTCCGGGAGCAGTGTCACTGAAAAAAAACTTCACGTCGCTCTCATTTTTTTCTCAAGACAAATACACCAAAAAAGCTACTCCTTTTTTACTACTTGGACAAAAGAACTGCAGCGATTAACACAAGCATGAGGTTCTCCAGTGTAAAGAAGGGAGCAACGTGTTCGTCAAGAGCCAAGTGCCAGTGTTGGTCTCTAGCACAGCAGGTGTAAGATGGAGATGAACGAGTGCAGAAAATCTCTCCATTGTGGGACACAAATCCTTCCACTTTCGTTTTTTGTGCGGAGGAGTTATGATGTTGAAAGACAATGAGTAATTGACACAATGCTTCTCACCATTTTTGTTCTCCAGGTGAGTGAAGGTCGTATGAAGGTCATATAAGCATCATCATCGTGAAATTATCATCATCATCAGAAGTCCAGCTGTGTCCCTCCCGGGCAAAACTGAGATCAGGACCACACGTGACCTTCTGATGTGGAAAGCGTTTCAGCAGATCTTTCCTACCTGTTTCTGTAAGCCTCTGCAAACAATTCTGTCAAATTAAATCAATATTGCAATTGCGCATGTGTGATAGTCATTACACGAGGATTCAATATACATACTAAAATGTATTTCATTTTATTAATAATAATAATAATAATAATACATTGTAGTTATAAAGCACTTGGTTATAAAGCACAAAAAAAGGGGAAAAAAACATTATCTAGCTTCTGTACTTCTGCTCTTTTAATTTATTTAGTTTGCTTTACTTTCCCTGATGCTAATGGCAATTTCCATACTGTGGGTTAAAAAATATTTTATTTATTAACATTTTTTGCGAGGTGTGTGCCAGGTTTCAATGTTGCAGGTCGGCTGATGTTTCTTCTGGACTACAGCAATGGTGGGACATTTGAGACCCGGTCCCGCTTCCAGTCTTCTGAATGCTCTCCTCGTATTCTGCTCAGAACGCATGACCCTCTCGTCGTGTGTGTGTGTGTTGGATTTCCAGTGGCAGTTGTGGCCCAGTGGAAGGAAATTGGACTTGTGTCCTGGAGGTTCCAGGTTTGAATTCCACTATGGCTGGTTCTACAGCAGACTGTCCTTGACCAAGACACTGACCCCCACACCACGGGTTAAGGCTGCCCACTGCTCCGGGTTGGTGTGTGTGTGTCACTTCACTGGATGGTAAAATGCAGAGCACTGCCCCTAGTGGCAATATTGTCAAAGTCGCTAACTTTCCTTCACTTCCATAAGGATTTTAGAAATTGTATGGAAGGGTGCACTATTATAAGTCTCTCCTTTTGCTTTCTATCTATTGCTTTCTCCAGATCCACTTTGTTTTCCATCACTGCCTTGGGCTGCCGACTGGTAAACGTTTAGAAGATCGTTTTTGAAAATACCTGTCGTATTTTCCTCTGTTCCCGACGAAGAATCAGTCGTCCGGTAGCGCAACTTTGGTTGATTGGTCGCTTCTCTTCATGATCCGGAGCTTCTCGTTTCCACTCCGTTTGTGTAATTAAGCGATGTAGAGAAACATCTAATAATAATAATAATAATAATAATAATAATAATAAACAACAACAATAATAATAATCTCCTGGAGTATTTAGCATTTCAGATTTGGGTTTATGCAAAATTAGACACGTCGAGTACACCAAACAATTCAAATGTTTAGCTCAATACGATTAGAAAAACACTTAAAATAAATCACACACGCGCGGGCGTACACACACACACACACTAACAGGACTAACCTTGCAGCAGATACTCCATCATATTAATAGTTCCACAAGTGACGGGCATAACAGTGACCGGTGGCGCGTCCATTCCTTTTTGATGTCTTGTACAAACTTATAAATGTAAAAATAAGCAGCAGTTGCAGAACAATATCTTAGTCAGCAGGTACTTTATTAGTTAGGTTAACTCATGCTACTAACAGCCACTTTGAGCTCGAAAACTTTACGCTCACTGAACTACAACAGCTTTTAAAAAAAAAATCTTTCTCTCTTTTGTACCGACGCTGCCGCCATTGGTTTAACGCGCATGCGTGGTGTCTTATAAGACGACAACGCATGCGTTGCATTTCGTAACGTAACGCATTTTTTACTAAATAGCACCATCTACAGGACATTAAGAGAATAGCGTGTCTTCGTTTTCTCAAACTCATTTTAATAGTCGAAAAATGCAACCTCTAAAATGTTTTTTTTTCCGTTTGAACTGTGCAACCATCTCTCCTTTGGCCATCAATGTGTACGATTATCAACTATTATGTTGACTTTATGACCGTCCGTTATCGTTTAACAGCGGGTCAAGTTAGCCCACCTGTTAGCCCACATTAGCTCGGTCTGCGCATGCTTGGATTCTACGGTCGATTGTTCTCCATGACGTGTTTGGTTCCTTTCAAGAAACACAAACCGGTCACGTGCACAACCCCGCTGCTGTACTTCCACCTTAAAAGCAGAAGAAATTGAGTGAGTGCGTTTGTCAAGGTGGCCACTAGGGGCCATATCGAGTCTTGTAGAACCAGGTGTACTGTGGGATTTGAACCTGTAACCTCTCGGACAAGTCCATTTCCCATCCACTGGACCATAACTCAGTTTTGACAACTGTGACCTGGACCTTTTTCTCCCGCCACATCTACATCCATCACAATTGCTACAGCACAAGAACTTCTATCATGACCATTCTCACTCCTCAAGAGACTCAATCCTTCCAAGCTCAGGTGGCAACACTGCTTTCTCTCCTCGTATGAGTAAGTGTGATTTCCTCTGTTTCCGTTCTCTGTAATTGACAGCTCATCCATGTCTCTCTGCTCTCAGGTCTTGGGACACTGTACAAATTGTGAATATAGAAGGAAAGGCATAATTTATAAATATCCAAAACTAAAATTTTATTCACAGCAAATGTAGAAAGCATAGCAAATGTTGAAAGTGAAACATTTTGAATCTGTTGGCCAACTATTGGCTAACTTATTATTTCATGAGAGCTACACATTCCAAAATAAGTTGGGAGAGGTACCTAAAGGGGGTTGAAAAAGTGAAGTGAACCCTGGAGGAGCAACTGGAGGACAAGTTTACCACTGATTAGGTCAATTGGCAAAACATTTGGGTAAAAAAAAGATGGACAGAGGATCACCAATTCCCCCAATGTGGAAGCGAGTAAAATATATGTAAAGGTAAGGTATGCAACGGAATTCTCTATATCCATGTCATCAATAAAGGGCTTTTAATAAAGTGTTCCATATGCGGAGAAGAAATGTATCCGTGAAACATTGTACTAATGTATTTTTAAGTGAGTGAGAGAAAAAAAAAAAAACAATTGAAATCTATGAACAATAACTAAATTTCCATGCATTAAAATATATTAAACCGAATTGTAGAAATAGAATACACTTTTGTAAATATATTAAAAGGGGGTTAGGGTAATACACACATTAAAACATTTAAATGACCTTTTAAATATTCTCCCATTTATTTCATATAAATGCATTGTTAGATTTTTGTTTTAGTTTTTAATGGGGTGTTTGATACGTTAAACTAATTGGTGTCATTTAACGTTTAGAATACTCTGTAATTTATTTAGAATACACATACATTGTGTTTTAAATGAACTGTGGCAAAGTGGAAAACTGTTCAGACGAATCAAAATTTGAAGTTCTTTTTGGAAAACTGGGAGGCCATGTCATCTGAACTAAAGAGGTCCACTTGGTAGGTCTACAACCCAAGTTGTTATCAGTGCTCAGTTCAGCTTGAATCTCTGATGGAGTGGGGCGGCATGAGCGCATGTGGCACGGGCAGCTTACACATCTGGAAAGACACCATCAATGCTGAAAGGTTTATTAAAGTTCTAGAACAACGTATGCTTCCATCCCATCCAGAAGACCCCAATACAGTTGAGCAAATGGAAGCCTCTATTAGACAGGAACGAAACAACATTCATATTCCTAAACTTGAGGAACGTGTCTCCTCAGTCCCCAGAACGTTTGCAGAGTTGCAGCCTTGTCGCAACTTTTTTTGGAATGTGTAGCTCTAAAAATAGTAATAATAAAATTAAAATGATCAATTAGCCATAATTTGGCCAAAAATGTGGAATGTTTCACTTGCAACATTTGATAAGCTTTCTACATTTTTCGTTTAGTTTATAGCATTAGTTTATGACAGTTGTCACATATGGCATGACATTAAAATACAACTATAATAATAAATGCATATAACAACACATATGCACATCGTTATTTTATATAAATGTATAGATTATACAAATAAACAATTACATTGGAACCACAGTTACTATTAATTTCATAATTAGAAATATTGTGGGTAAATAATCGACTAAATCAAATTAAGAAATGGAAATGCAACGAGCGGTTGACCTTAGACATTAATAATTGGCGTGAAAACATTTAATGTGGGTACAAATGTACAGTATTTAGAATCGTAAGCTAACAAAATGCAAATTACATGTTTGTTCTAAATTAATGTTTTAATTTAATTTTGGTGATTTACTGTAATTACAGAAGCAATTTAACTAAAAATATCTTTCTTTTTAGCAGTTGTTTGGACTTTTATTTGTGTGTGTGTGTGTGTGTGTGTGTGTGTGTGTGTGTGTGTGTGTTTAATCATTCTTCGATTTCTGCTATTACAAGGCCTTCTTTTAATCCCTGCAATATGTCAAACGTGTCAGTAGAGGGCAGGAAATACAAAGCAGAGTTCCTTACTTTAACTATTACTACTGCTAGAAAAGCTAGTACTGTACATACATTCATTTCTGTGAGCACAACTAACATAAAAGTCAAACAAAAAACACATATTTGTAAAATTAACGCTGACAGTCAAATGAATTTTTGATTTAAACAAAAACCTTTACTTACTATATTACTTAGTTAGTCTTAATTACTATACTTTGTACAAAAGACTATAATTACTGAAAACAGGGTGCTGAAGAAGTAGTTTGAATACAACAATATCTAAATGATTGTGCGAATAAAAAAACTTGAATAAAAAAACAAAGCTACATTGTAAACACATACTTACAAGGATTATGTTTGTACATAATCTATAGGCATTTTTATTAAACAAAGCATACAACTGAGCTTACTAACTCTGTTAGATGTAAAATGTACATCTTCTTCTTCTTATTATTATTATTATTATTATGCAAGCACACGTTTTTTCGGGTAATTTACCTAAACGGAATCGTTCTCAACTGGTCACCAAAGTTACACAGACCGTGATGAAGGACAGGCCGGTGGTTCCTGTCACGTGCTCCTGCTCTGAACTTTAATTATAGCTGACGGCAAAGTCACAAAGGTGAAAAATACCCCACAGCGCCATCAGCCATTGATCATCCTTGTATCAATTATAGGGATTTAAACGGAGTTTTTCATTATTGTATAATGCATATGTTGTATATTTGCAAACTTTGTATGTGTAGAAAATGTATGACTGATATGAAAAAATATTGGGGAAAAACAGAGACTAAAAAAGTGAAAAATCAGAGATTTCAAAATTACTCGTGCATGATTAATGTTATTAACAGATTCAATGTTAATTTTAAAAGATTAAATCCTTAGAACTGATTCGTTACCTTCTCTTCTACACATGATTTACAATGGAGATCAAATAAACAGGTGTTTAAGAAGGTTTTCTGATGGTTCATAAATATTACAAACCACGGAGCCGTAAACAAATACCCGGCATGATGATTTGCTAAGATTTTACAGACTAAAAAAGCGCCAGTAATTGCTCTTTAATTCAGCAAGTTGACCAGTGGGAATTAAACAGTCAATAATAATCCTTGAGCTTTCATGATCTGATTGCTGAAATATTCAAAGATCTCGACCAGATTATGATCATTTTTAGTGCACAGGGTGTTTTATACAGTATAGTTGGTGTGTGTGTGTGTGTGTGTGTGTGTGTGTGTAAATATTACATATATCAGTGGTAGTGGGCTGAATAATTCAATGGCGCGCATCGATTAAACTTTAATCCAACTTTCTCTGAAATTAGAGATAGGACAAGCGGAATACACAATCTAGAGGTTCCGACTGAAGACCAGAGACGCTTGACACTTTCAGCAGAAGACAGCAGACGTCACTCCAGCTCCTTCTCTACCTGAACTCTAATGACGACTCCTGAGGATAGACATTACAATCACTTCTCTCTGAACTTTATGGCCACGGTTCCTGCGTGTAATCATTCCAGCTAAATGCAAAAAAAGGAAATTAAACTGACTTTTTTTTTAATCTTCAACGAAAACTCTTTTATGGTCTCTGGAGCAAGGGTGCGCGTTTGAAGAGGCGGGGGATGGGGATTCTCTATTAAAACGCTCTTATCCCTAATGATTGATTACCCGTCTCTTCACCAATCCAGCGATGAGCCAATTGGAAAACAAATCAGTGGATGGGTGAATAACAAGTTAAAGCCCAAAGACATTCATTATTTTACTAAGTAGGACCAGACTAGAGTTATTGAATCACACAGCGACTTGAGATTGTTTGTTTTTGCTTTAACTTATGAATGCATAAACAACTACAACATTTGACCGCTCGACTGATTATGAAAACAAAAATAATCACTAAACACTAAAAAAAAGAAATAACGTGAAGATTTAAAAGGAAATGGGATGGATTGAGTTATTTTAACATATTGTTTGATTATGAGTCTCAATAGAGTGTTAATTAATTGTGCATTACTTGCGATCTCTTGTTTTACCTGATGACATCATTTGAAACTCATTTTAACCGGTTGTTGGTGATATATGGAGGACTATTCTTAATGAAAAAGTGAATAATCTTTTTAAAAAAAACAAATGCACAGAGTGCACTGTTTATATCTGTTGATGCAAATTCAAATTTGTTTATTTTTGCAGATACTGTTTTACAAAAGACTATAGTGTATTAGATTAATCAGGTAAATCAAAGAAAACCAATCATTGAGTTCAGACAGTTTGTCTGAATGTTTATTTATGTACGTGAAATAGATTCATAAATGCAAGACAGTGATGAAGTGTTTCATCATCTCAACATGAGCGACATTTCTGCAGATTTTCTGCAGTTTTATTTACAGTATCTCACTGATTTACTAGGATCCTAATTATTTATCCCAGTTGATATCATTGCTAATTTTTCATGAGTTTGGATCAATTGAGTATTTGCCGGCTCACTATTTTATGAACAAATGAACTTTGCTGGCTTCAACACCTTTCGAAAATGCTGTTTGCTCGATTAATTACGTACATTTTACTATTTGTCTTTTATGACACATTTTAACACCGCCCTTAGAAATTCAGATCTCCAAAATATTCTCTTAAACGCCTTACTAGGAATACACACACACACACACACACACACACACACACACACACACACACCTACCACCCTCCTCCACAGTCACTTGTCAGCTAAACCAGATGTCGCCTCATAATTGGCTGATGTGGGTACCCACAAAGGCAAAGATATTATTACGCACACACACACACACACACGCATGCACCACCCCGCCGACCTTAAGCAGATACACCGCATTCCACCCCACATTCACAGCATCTCCTATTATCGCCCTTATTTTACAGCGATTATTCGACGTCACGTGATTTGAGACGTCATTGCTGCGAACAGATAATCAAAGGTGACAAAACAAAAGGCCAACAAACAAAAAAAAAAGCCCATCAGAGGTCGGCGGTGGTTGTGGTCTGTGGTGGGACACAGGAGATATGTCAGAGAGAGCATATCTAATCAGCATTCCTGAAGCCGAGCCGGGGTGAGAAAATAGATCCAGGCCCCCTGCCGCGCTCCTGTCACAGCCAATATTTCCCCTTCACACACACCACACACACAACACACACCCCACACACCTATTAAACGCATTGCACCATTGCCAGAGTCTTGATTCATCCAACGAGTGAAACAAAAGATATACTGTACATGCGTGTCGTTTTTGCTCGGCTGAGATGGCGACAAGTGCAACGAAAGTTCACCTCGTAAGATCTAACAACGTTGCCGCGAAATAACGCATAAAAACGACGCGAGCAACACACGCGCGCAACAGAAACATGTCCAAACGGCTAAAAATGTCATCACGTTACTTGCTGGGAACTTGCTGGGAAACACACTTCCAGTGTGTTAGCCGCGCAAAAAAAAAGAAAAGAAGAGAAAATCATTTGCATTTTTTTTCCAGAAGTGTGGAGTATCAAAGGCAGGCCCCTGCTGAGCGGCGAATAGACGGAGCTGGCAGTGCCATGAATTTTTCAGCAGCTTTCGCCCTCCTTTTCACTCTCTTTCTCTCTTCTGCTGTCGGTTCAGTCGATATACGGTGCGGACCGGGAACAACCCAGGCTGCATGCCAACCAACGGAAAAACCCACCGGCTTTTTGAAGCTCCACCTGAATTAAAATTGAAAGTGGTGGTGTAAATACAATTCATAGCAGTGTTTCTTCATTTCCTCTGAAGTGATTTTCCCAGACATAGAACAACCTAGAAATGCTTCTACCAGTGTTTTTCCAGCGTTTGGCAAAGCTCGGAATACCATTTTGTTCTAGCGATTCGAGTCAGTTAGGCTTTAGTTTCATTCAAATGTTAGAATAGAATGGAATGGAATGCACAAAGAAGAAAACCTTTATTTGTCCCAACAATGAGAAATGTACATAGAATAGAAGCAGAAGAAGAAATAACCTTTATTTATCCCCTCCCTTACGCATGTTCGCTAGCTTGAGGGAACAGAGGCTGGGGAGCCCAGGGGTCTTGACCCTAAGTTGGCCAAGGACCCCAAGTGTGCAGAGCGGACCCCTAATCAGCAGGGAAGCCTCTCGGTCCCCGACCTGTTTCACTGAGGCTACCGCTATGAGTAACGCAGCCTTCATTGTGAGGAGCTTGAGACTCACTCTAGCTGCTCAACAAGGTGGGGAGAGCGTATGTTTGCCAAGACCAAGCTCAATCCCACACCGGGATCGGGGGAGGTCTGGAGGGGGCACCCTCCTAGCACCTCTCAAGAACCTAATTGTCAGGTTGTGCCGGCCAACTGTCTTCCTCTCGATGAGGTCATGGGAGGTGGAAGCGCGGCCACATAGACCCTTGGAGTGGAAGGGCCAGGTTCTTTTCGAGTTTTTGCTGGAGAAACGAGAGAACCATCCCGACGGGCAACTCAGCGGTTTTCGTTTTTCTGGCGGCACCAGGTGACAAAGTCTGCCACTTCAGGTCGTACAACCGTCTGGATAATGGGTTCGATTCTCAGGGACAGCAGCAATTTGTTGAATTGTAAAATTGGAATGAAATGTAAGTCGCTTTGGATAAATGCGTCTGCTAAATGACTGTAAAATAAAAGTAAACCGGTGTGAAACTCTCCAGTTGACTCTGGATGTTGGCGGCCCTCCGGGAGGAGAGCCTGGCACGCATCTGAACAGAGTCGAGGTCGAGCCAGAGAAAAGAGATCAGACAGGGGTCAGTACACTCTTCTCTCGATTGACGCAGACACCAAGTCGGCGTGCGTCAACTGACTCCGCCAACTGGCTAGCAATAGCCAGTCGACTAGGTAGCTCAGGACCCTGATGCCGCGTGCTCTCAGGAAGAGGGCTCTGCTATCTTCGTAAAGATGATACAGGAGACAGTGAGAGGCCAACGAAAAGCGCAAAGGCTTGTGTCGTAGTCAAAATCAAGACGTGGAAGTAAGCGTCTTAAAGGTTGATAGCGGCGAACCAATCCTGGGGCTGAACCGCCCTCAGAATGTTCATCTGAGTAACCATCCTGAACGAGTCCCTTTGTAAGTGTCGAATCAGGGATCTCAGATCCAGAATGGGCCGCATACCACGTGGACGGAGGGTGCACCACTCTCTCAAGTACCGTCTGAGGGGAATCAACGAAGCTGTGGGATTCCCGAGACTGAGGTCTGGGAGGGCCGGCGCTCTGACGGGAGTCTCCCTGATGTGACCCAGGGAGATCTTGAGTCTGCTGATCTCTGGCTGTGCGGTGAGAGATTCCGGCATGATTTCGTCTGAGCTTGCAGGCGGCCGGAGACCGGCCCTGCACAAAACAGGGAAGCGCTAGCCGGAGCCTTAGCCTCAACTCGTCTGATGGGAGTAGGGGTCTCTCTTTCCCCCACTTTCTCGCTCCGACAGACTGGGCTTGTCTGATGCTGAACCTGTGGAAACAGAAAAACTTCACGGTCGACGTAGCATTGGTGGTGCTCCAGGCCGCCATGGTCAACATCGAGCCTCACCAGCTAGCCCATGCTGGGGCGCACTTCCCTAACCAATCCTTTGACAGTTTGCCTGTACGAAGATAGAGGCCATGGTGGCCAAGTGTGGTGGCGATCTGACCAGTAAGTGAGTGGGAACATAAATACTCACTCTACTCAGCCCGGCCGGCTAAGCCGGTCCTACCAGTGTTCGGTCTGTCCACAACCAGGGCAGATACTTAACACTGGAGAACTAAGCCCACCCCACTAGGGAAGTGAGGAGAATTTGCTGGAGAAAACGTGTGCACACTGACAGGGCGCAACGTTCTCAACAGCTCACGCATGCGTAGTGAATTTTCGAGATGGAAACATCTAAATTCAGCCCCAGCGTCTGTTGGGTACTTCTTCCTGTGTCTGGTGAATACCCTTTCTACCGCGAGCGGATCACTGATGAATCTTAGCCGTTCCCGAAGCTCTTAAATTGAAATAAAACACTTCAACACAGAGTTGGTAGAATCAAAGGTTTTCTGATTTCTGAAGAATGCCTCAAAACCCCGAACCGCTGGGATCGAATTTACTGAGATGCTCTCAGAGTTTTGGTCATCGTAGTTCTGCCTGCATTCTTCAGAAAGCACTAATATTTATTGAAGATAGATAAGGAGTCACGAGTTACTTCATTTGCATACCACGTCATTTCTTGAGATATGGTTGAAAAGTCAAGGTTCTTTGGGAGGACAGTGGTTCTATTCATTAGAACCTGAAGATTTACGGTTTGACTCTTGCTTCACGTTGCAGTTCAACATATGGCCTTTACATACAGATTTTACTCAAAGAGTACCTTTGTTCAAATACGAACAGATCATGATGATATGCAATTTTTCACTCATGTGAAAACATAGTAAACACAGTAAATGTTAATTAATGCATTTTAAGCTTAACAAACTCCAACAGCGTCTCAATCCTGCCGTGGTTTGGAGAGCCAAAATCGTCCAAAACCCGCCAGCAGACCAAAGGGAAAGGGAACGCGGAAGGTTCCGTGGAAGCATACGAACGCTTCAATCATCAGAAAGGTAACGAGCATGATGCACGTATCGCCTTTTATACCACCTGGTACAGGGTCAAAGGTGACATGCAAATTCATGCAGCCATGAACTTTACCGTTCATTGGCCGGTTGAAAGGTTTGAGGCACGAATATGCCTTATTCAGCCCCCGGCCATTTTGAATCGAAAACGAGCCTGTGAGGGATAGCCGTCCTGCAGCGCCTAATCAAAACAACAGGACATGGCTGTGTGGACTACCAACTTGTCTTGTCTTCCTCCTCTCACGACAAATATTGTCAAATCCTGGGCTGAAGAAGGATCTAGGATTCCCAGGTCTGTTCTCCTGAAGGGTTACAGCAACTGGATCGACGGTTATGTCCACGACGTTGAAGGTAAAATGAGACGTTTTTGACTTTCATGTGGGGTTAACTTTAGCTTAGCGTGCTGCATGAAAGATTGAACAAAGAACGATAACGCTAATATTACTTGTTCCATGATAACTGTGGTTTACAGTGAAGAGAAATGAAACAGGATGTAGTGTTAGAGCCCGATCCTTTCGCCCGATGTGAAAGAACGAGGCACCTTACAAAATAAAGGTATTTCGTGTTGTTGTAAACAAATTGCTACAACCTCGAATGTTCAGGACGATTCAAGTTCAAGTTTGTCTTTCATTTTTGGACCTTGTTCGTTTGTTCGTTCCTTATACGAAACATATTAGCAAAAATACCAGGACCATTTCTGGGAATTTCATTTTACAATGCAACTTTTATGGGTGACATAAATATGGGTTATTGGTTTTAAAGTAGTGTATATGTAAATTCGTTGTCTTGTACCTGTACTTGCCAATGACAATAAGTTGAATCTAATCTAATGTGTAGTTGGGCTAAATAGAATGTTTTTGGTTTACAGATTTACAGACATTTAGATGGTCTAAGTGGGTTTTAATTTGAAAACACCTGATATTTTGTACATTTCATCCTGAAATGTGAGTATTGCGATTAACTTCAGTTTAATTTAAGTTCTTTGGTTAGTTGTAAACCTCCATCAAATGCTGTCAAATTTAGCAGCTATGTATAGAGAGCTGTTGTTCACTGATAAGCTATGCAATTTCGTGTTCATCGATAATATGTATCGCCTATTGTGAATCTGTATCTTTGATATAATATACATTACTGACGAGATATGCATTTTAATTTATTCAAACGTTTTTGAACTTAGTTTTCTGTGATTAGTTAATAGTAGTTTTGTTAATAACAATGGTTTTTCTTTGTTGCAGGTGGAGCTGTCTTCAGAAAACCCATACATCACTGATACTCACTGCACTTGTAAAGCAGGGTTGGGGCACTGTAACCATTTACTGGGGCTACTTTACACACTGTCTCACTACCTAAAAATGGGGCACAAATCAGTGTCACCAAGAAATAGTAAAACCTCTTTGCCTCAAACATGGCATGTGGCAGCAAGAACCTCAGGACTGAACCCAAAACCAATTAGCACAGTAGCAGTTTCAAAAATAAAGCCAGCAAAAAGTAAAACTACAAAACATAAAGTACACCGCACAAGTGTGGGAATACCCCCAAATATTTACTGTCCAGTCCCTGTCCCACTCCCATGTGTGGAATTTGAGGAGAATCTGAGGAAAGACCTACAAACCTCAGGCAGCAGAAGCCACATGTTAAAATTATTAACTGCCATCAAACACCCAAAAAATCTGTCACAACTGAGTTTGGCTACTTACCTTTAGGGTCTGCTTTGTCATACCAGTTACCCCATTAGACTGTGTCCTTTGAAGAGCACCCTACACTGCCTCTTCCTGCACAACAATCCTCCTACACAACTGTGTTAAACCAGTCAGAACATGATTTTTATGGAGGTCTGATGCTTACTCACTACACCTTGAAAGTGAAACTAGAGACCAAAACAGCATCACTTGGCATCGGCTATGTGCTGATAGGATCACATCAACATCTTTTAAGAGAGTCTGTTGTAGAGTTAAAGATTTTGAAAAGTTAGCTACCGACATGACAACAAAACAAACCATTTAGACCAAAGCTATGAAAAAGGGGATAGAACTTGAGCCTGCTGCTGCAGATGACTATGAAAAAACAACTGGAAACAAATTTTTTCCTTGTGATTTGATAATTAATTATCATGCTCGTCAATTAGGAACATCACCTGACAGAAAAGTAGTTGTAAGTACCTTACAGCAGATCCCATCCATGGCCTTCTTGAGATCAAATGCCCAAACAAAGACAGTTTCAAACAGTGCTCGTATTTGACACAGGCAGGTGGAAATTACACTCTGAAGAAGATTCATGAGTACTACTTTCAGATTGTTGGACAAATGGGAATCAGTGCTTTTTTTTGGTGTGATTTAAAAATGACTACCACCTTGAACGTATTTATTTCAACAAAGATGAATGGGAAGAAATGAAATGTAAGCTTGACGTTTTCTTTTTTAACAGTTTCTTGCCTGCTCTGTGCAAGAAAAGTGTGTAAAGCACAAATACTTTTAGCAGTCAAATTCTAAAACCACTTTTGATCATAACTTGCTCACTGTATTGTTAGTTTACTTTTAAGTGTAAAAATGACAAATTCTGATTTTTTTCAAAATGTGTATGTGTAACTGATTAAAATTACATGTATATATGCGCCTGTGTAACTCAATAAAATCACAATTGTATAACCACTTTGTATCAAATCGTTTTTAATCAAATACGGTGTAGACAGACAAAAATACAATAAAGTGCTCTTCTGGTCGTAGCCCATAGTCTGAACACAGAGGAACAATGGACATTTTTCTGCTTTAAAGACTATTTTTTTCCCTAATTCCGCATAGCGGCTTTTTGTTGTTCTTGAACTAAGAAAAACGCTCTATAAATAAACTTGAACTTGAACACACTTTCACATACACAGAAACTTTTCAACATAACTGATTTAATTTTCATGTGCACTCAATACTTCACACGCTATCCCTCACAGCCTCGTTTTCGATTCAAGATGGCCGCGGACTGAATAAGGCGTATGGCAGGCCATCCGATATCCCAAAGTCAGGACACTGACAGACGTCGAATTGCCCTCACTGTGAAAGGCAACAACAACTTTTTGCTTGAATAAATCTTGCATTTAAATTTGGAACTAATACATAAGCATTAGTGTGCGGAGATCTTTCTAAGATGTTAAAAGCATAACACATATGAACCAAAAGAAAAGTAATAAATGGCCATGATAAGGGAAGGACGTATTATCTCTCTGCAGTAATATTCCATTTCCTATTTTTGTGTAAGATTACATTTACATTACAGATGGAATCGGTATATGTGCAACTGGAATGCCATGTTTGGGTCCACGTATCACCCCGGGCACACGGCTGCAGATAGTATGAAGTGTGATGGAGTGAGACATGAAGGAAAGAGAAGCACTTAAGATACACATCTCCTATATCCTCCACTGCAGCACTTATATTTGCCATTATCAACTTCTAATAGAGCCATTGACACTATCTGGCTGTGAGGAAATGTCATTTAGATGTGTTTAGAGTCACTTTATAGGATCGGCAGTGAATAGTCTGCTGTGACGGAGCGGATGGAGAGTAGAAGAATCTTTCCAGATACAGACATCTCAGGGTAATGAGTCCAATGACCCTTGTTTTGCGTGTGTCAGTCGATTTTTCGTGTGTAAGTCAACTAATGCTTAATAATGAATACAATAAGGATTAAATAAGCACTCATTTTTTCAATTTATTTTCAAAATTATCGTGCGCACACAAACACACACACACACATATCAATGGTGGGTTTAGATAATTTTTATTTGTCAACTTTGCTTTAAATTACCAGCAAACACAAAGTATGCAAAGTAGATTGTTGTTTTTCTTTATTACACAACAATAGTTCCATCTAGGTCTCACATTGCAAATGAAATTGTTTTCATGAATAAATGAATGCCTAATATTTTATACAATAAGGTTTAAATAAGAAATCACTTTTGTTAGATTTATTGAAAAATTCCACACACACACACACACACACACAAACATCAACGGTAGGCTTAGATAATTTTTATTTGTCAAATTTGCTTTAATTTAGCAGCAAACACAGAATATGCAAAGTACAAATAATACATGTTTTAATGGATTCATAACTTGAACTTATGATTTTCTTTTTTTACACATCAATAGCTCCATCCAGCATTGAGCAACGAGCATTGATTTGCCTTGCATCATCAATTTAATTGTGCCCGCTGTCAGTTTGCGTAAATATTTTTCTTTAAACAAGTGTAAATTTCAGTGTAAATCTACAATTTTCATAGTAATGACAATAAAGAAAACTTTTTGAATGAGAAGTGTTTAAACTAGGGCTGTTAAACGATCCATTTATTGTGACCAAATCGCAATTAAATGACTGAAGCTTGTAATATTGAATATTCAGGTGAAAAATGTAAATTAATGTAAACTCAACACTAAATAAACACTTGTTTAAATAAGTTTAAACGTATCAGTTGTTCAATTTGCAATGTATTTGTCACAGTCTGTAGGCGTTGGACCCACATGCACAGAATGGATGAGGAAACAGGAGGTAGAAAAATACAATGGCTTTAATCAGAGTTGGGCAGGCAAGTGATCATCGACGGTAGGTAGTATAGCAGAGACAAGGCAAGGGGTAATCCAATAGACAGGCAAAGTTCGGCAGCAATAAATCCACAACAAATCCAAATCGGCAGGCAAAAACTATGGTCGAGAAAACAGGGTCAGGATCAGCAAAAAACACAAGACAGGACGAGACTAGAGAAACGCTGGAGAGCTGGCAAAGAGCACAGACAATCTGGCAAATAACACAGGGAATCACTCGTGCTTAAATACACTGGGTAATTGTCATTAACACAGATATAAAACACCTGGCCTTCAAACGATCGCACTAACATGTGGATAAACCAATATGGCGGTAACCCGGTACACTTCAACATAAAGTCCGATTGCGATTTCAGGATAAAAGTTCGTGGTCACGTGACTCGGGATCCATGACAGTATTGACTTTATTTTTTAACGCTCCGAGGTCGAGTCGCACTTTTTTCCAAGATAAAACACACAAAAAAGTCAATTTTTGTCTTACATAAAAGAGTTATCCATCAATTGAAAGTTTTAAATACATATTTTGTTTTTTGGTTACACTATTAATAAAAACAGAATGTTATGTTATTTGTAAAATAGTAAAAAAAACCTAAAACGTGAATTGCGTTTTGCCTTCTCTGTTACCTGAAAACAAACTAACTTAATAACTACTTATAGATTGATAAATTAATAATTAAGTAATAAATAAAGTAATAATAAAGTAATAAATACTGATATCCAAACAGAGACCAGCAAGTGTCTGTCCTTAAACATTTGCACCTAAATGGCAGCAGCTAAACACAATCACTGTGCGCTGCTGATCGTAATGAGCCGCACAAAACCTCAAATGTGATTAACGGTGTTAAAAATAATTGACGCAAAATAACATTCAAAATTTATCACAGCCCTAGTGCTAACTTTTGGTCCTTACTATAGTGTAGAATAGAATAGAAATGTTATTACTCCCACAGTAGGGAAATTGCACACTACAGCAACACAGAGTACACAGAAGAGAGAGCACATATATGAACACACATCTATAAATAAGCATTAATAACACAGCACACATACAAACATTTAAAAAAATGTTTCTGTGGCTTGGTTTTGAAAAAAAAGTGAGTAAAAAGTGCTAACCTCCAATTATAATAACAGGGCTAATGCTAGGCGGTGGAAGCGCTTTTGGTTTTGCAACAAGTAAAACGTGCTTTTCATGTGCATGCAATATGTTTCTCGAGTTTCTCGCAGAATAGGTGGTTTAAAAAAGGAATTCAGTTTCAGAATTTAGCAAAACGTTAAGTGTAATATTCATAAATAAAAGTTACAAATATTACAATCGAAGCAAGGTTCTTCTTCTAAATTAGTAGTTGATGAGATGTAGTTAGTAGAGGATTAGTAGTTCAATGATTGCGTATACAAGAAAAAATATTT
>SOMO01000756.1:38808-48920 GCA_028128575.1 Paedocypris carbunculus
ATGCAATTGGTGAAAATATGTTGCATCAACAGTTTTGAATGTTTTAGTTAAATAAAATACAGATAATATATGGCTCTCCTTATATTATATCGAAGGTTTTTTTATTTAAAAAAAAAATCTAAATCTCTTCTCGTCTCGATCTCATATATACATCTCGACTAATATATACATTGGGAGTAATATACAGTAGAGTGCCATATCTTTACATATACATGACGGTGATGTGCATTGCATTTTAACCAGTCAGTGATATATGGACTTCTCTGGTGTCGGTGCATATGAGATCTGGGGAATGTGAGGTGAAGGCTATTTGCCAGTAAGATGGTGCGTTATTGAGCCGGACGTGTACAACAGCGTCGTCATAGTTAGTGACATTACTCATGTAAGCTGTTGCATTTAAATTATGCTTAGGCGTTACTAAAACTGTCCCAAGAAAAAAATCTGCTACTAAAATCCACGCTATTGGATCCACGCTTTCATGTTTTATTGACTGCTGTCTTCCCTATTGTCCAAAGTTGCTGTCGGAATTGGATCCTTGGTTTTCAGTTCTTTCCTGACCCCTTGTGTGGTCTTCTGCTGCCGTAGTTCTCTACTAGTCTGCTACTTCATTCTTCTGCCGCCATCAACCAAGGATTTTTGAACGGAATAAGACGTGACTCTGACTTTTCTCTAATGTGCTTTTGTCCAATTGTCTAATGTCATTTTGTCCTTTATACAATTTTATTTTCTCATTCCGATCACGTTTGAACTTCAAAGGGCACTTTCTAAAGCCATTGAGCTGCTGCAACCATTACTAAGCAATCTGTCGAATACATATGTGGTACATGTTGTAGTCTGGGACTTATCACCGTACCCTCAAGCTTCAAGAGTGCACGTACATTTAATCAGTTTAATATATTCAAATTAGTTTATTGGATTACAATCTTGATCAATCTATATGCAAGCTATTTCACTTTCTAATAAGTAATACAGTAAGTGTGTGTGTGTGTGTGTGTGTGTGTGTTTGCATGCGTGTGTGTGTGTGTGTGTGTGTGTGTGTGTGTGTGAGTTTGTTGTTCCGAACATTTTTGATGGAGCATTATCGTTTACAAGATGCAAACAGACAGAGATGAAGGTTTGATGAATGGCCACAGTTCACAAACACTGTGACGTCCTTTCTGACTGTAATAACAGGCTTTCAAGTCAAGCTTCAGCAGAACAAGTTCCAGATTACATCTGTAACTGTGCCATTCACAAGAACTTAATTAAATCTAAAAACAACATTGACATCATGCTTTCTTTTTATGGTCATCGACTTTTCATCTGGCGAACCTCGATGGTAAATATTAGGCGTATTTTAAGGCCTGTTTTGAAGTCAGTTGAGTATTTGCAACAGATACAATTTTAATGAGCCTAAAAAAGACCCAGGTGGAGATTTTACAACACATGATGCAAAGTGTAGGTTAACGGAACCATAGTGAAAGAAGAGGGGAGATTGTGCCAAAGCAAGTTTTTCAGTTGTTAAGAAATTAGGTGAAAAAAGGCCCAAGTACAAGTCACATTTTCGATTTTAATTCTTTAAGCAAATATTCGCAATGTTATAGTATATTTAAGGCATGATGTTGATGTGAGGTTCCAACAAAGGTGTTTGATGAAGAATCTGAATCTGTTCCATGGCAGAGACAAGGAAAGTTCCGTGAAAAATGAGAAAATAAATAACAAAATGAGTAAATAAAAAATGTAATCAAGTAAAATTATCTGCAAATGGGGTAAGAAAATGTTACTTCGTAAGACGGCTTAAAACAAGACAAAAAAATCTTGTTACATGGTAGATTTGTTTCTGCTTCCTCTGGTTTCTCTCATTTCAGTTTTTGTTCTCATTGGCTTTAATATAAAAAAGTAGCTAGTTTCTTAAATTGAGTCGATAATTAAAGTAAAAGAAGAAAATTTCACTTGACGTTTCTTGTTTCAGGAAGTTCTGTGTTAAAACATAATGTCTACTTCGAAAAATGTCTCGATTTAGTGTAAAATGTCATCAAAATTAGCATTTTTTTCCAAGCAAGAAAATCAAAGTCTTATTTTCTTGAAATAAGCAAAGTTTTTCTCTCACTCTCAATCCTAACATAGTTCATTTTCTTGTAGGAGAAATAACAAGATCTCTTGTATTTTTTCAAGATTTTTTTAGCTTGTCAAGAATGTATTTTTTGCAGTGTAGACATGGCAAAAGTGAATGTCGTTCCCTGAATCGCCCCTGTCCCAGTTCAGCTCTCCGCTGAGGATCCTTTAATCCCGTCCTGTCACCTGAGCCCGACGTGTCGCCAAGCGCACCTGACTCTTTTCCTGCATTCCACGTCCTTTGCCTCATTCCTCTACATTCAATTACCCCAAAAAGCCGTTTGCCCCATCTGAGACACTTTGGTTTGGCACTGGTTTAGATGTTTCGTTCCTGCAACTAGGACTTCATGCACTCGCCCAAGGGGAAGATCTGCACGTTCACCTTCTCTGGTTGATCTGGCTCAACTAGTTGCAGTTGAGGGATGGGTTTATTTCGGAACCCATGTGTTTGCTAAGGGGGCTCAGCTTTTAACCCATCTGCTGAGATGAATGGTCATGTCCCTCAACACAAGCGTGACGGTTTGAACCTATAATTCTTCACCCAACTGCCTTTCCTTCCCACAAACACACAGAGGAGAAAAACACTGCCGAACTGTATATAATGTCAATTTCAAGGTGAATCAACTTTTGTGAAATAACCTTGTCATTAAAGTTGTAGTTTCTGTAAAGTAAGAATGTCTGCATCCTAAATTTGAGTGGTTGAACTTTTAGGTAACCAAACTTTTTCTTGGGGTAACGGAAATCAAATAACGTCACTTCCTTTAACCACAGACGCCAAACAGTGTGTAGTCTTTGTAGACCTTGAAAACTAACTGCCAGCTGAACACAAATTCATCCATGTTCTGGATGAATGGACACACATTCAATGGTCAATAGACACACATTCACACACACACACACACACACACACACACACATGAGTTTAGCCGTTTTTACAATAATAATTCTTCCGAACACATGTAATTACACCGTGGGAAGAAACCGTTGACTTGTATGGAACCCATGCAAGCACATTGAGAAGTTTGCTTCTCATCCCAAGTCTCGACTAGGTTCTTCTTGTATCGAGGCAACACCGCTGCCCATTGCTCCACCAAGTACATAAATGTAAAAAATGAATAAACACTGTAAACGATAAACAAAAAAAGTACAAAATTAGGTTTTCCAAACAAAATGTGCACCTAGCCAATGGAAACGTGCAATAACTACCACATGTTACATGTTATTATTACAACAAATAAAGCTAAATGCTTACTGCAGAAATAATCCCAAGATTTGGCCACGCCCATGTCAAAGAAACCAGTGGTTGAGAATTTGACCTGCCACCCCGGCACAGGAGGTTCAAATCCCAGTCCAGTACAATTGAGTGTCCTTGATCAAGACACTGACCTCCACATTCCCCGCTTTCACCACGGCTTAAGGCTGCCCACTGCTCCGGGTCTGTGTGTGTGTGTGTGTGTGTGTGTACTAGATGGTTAAACGCAGAGCACAATTCTGATATATGTTGACTAACTCACCTCACACTTTCAACTCAACTTCAAATCAAAATACTACAAATGAGTCCACTGTGTCATCGCAGTCAAAACAGTCAAAGATGAAGAACAAGGCAAGGAGTAAATAAAGGAACACAAAACGCTGGGTCTGCTAAACGGGGGATAATAATCCTTCGCTATGATCCTCTTCACACAACGTCAGATGAACAGAGAGCTTGAAACAAGCCTGAGCTTGAAACAATTGCTCAGTGCATTTGCGGAGTTTTACTGGAGAGCAAAGGATCTTGGGAAATTAAGTCCTGACCACTAGAATTGACTTTTTGTTATCTATTATTCACGTAAAACGATATAAAAATTATTGACTTGAGTCACAAGTTAGTTTAGTCAAATAAAGAAAAAGTTGTATTTTTAGGAGAATATTAGCGTCATTGAACCAGATATTTTATTATTTTTTTTATTATACAGTATATATATATATATATATATATATATATATATTATTTTGTGCCTGAAAAATTAGGGGGTGCTTATATTTGCGTAAATACGGTATGTTTTTCCACACCACTTTCCACTGGAGATGTTGCAGGCTCAATTGACCAAACAGATCAAGAACGCAGGCCAAATCTCCAGCCAGACCCTTTAGGTTCCACCCTCACCCGGGGCCCGCTTCTCACCAACCATGACATCTGTGGCCCTTCTGCAGTTGGTGCATCTACGTGTGGATGTGCAATAAATGGCACGTGTTGTGGTCCGCGGTGGGAGTGAGATGGTCTGTGGCTAAACAGGCTTTTTAAATTACAGCACTGAAGCTCCAGGGCCCCGCCTGGCTTTCTGGGAAATCCGTACAGATAGGGAAGTAAAAGAAAAAAAAAAGTGGAATGGCGCGTTTTCTCGCCCGTTGGGTCTTAAACCATGTGAAATGTTCTGTTATTTGGATTGGAAGCAGACGCGACGTCTACTCACAAGGTTTTATTTCATAAGCAATTCAGTGTTTTAACAGTATTAACAGTACTGCTCATCTTGAAGTTCAAGAAACAAAGCAACATGCACATTTACAACGACTGTCACTGGGACAAAGGCAGGGTGGACTCACATGCACAATCTCAAGGTCGGGTCACAGGCAGAGGGTCGGTATACGAGAATCCAAAAAGACACATGAACAAGAACAAGACTTGACGAGACTCGAGGCGAGAGTGACAAGTCAAAACTGACTTTGTCACTCTGAATTGACTTACAAACTGGCAATCAAAACGAGACAAGGACGAACTTAAATACACCGACTAACGAGTGACGCAAAACAGCTGGATACAGACGATCGTGAAAGCATGTGGATAAACTAAGATGGCAGCGGCAAGGAATACTTCAAAATAAGAGTTCGGATAAAGTTCAACATAAAAGTCCTGACTGGCTTTAATCTGTGACAACAACAACTAAAACTACAAAACAGCTAGTATCATGGTTCTACAAACGTAAATAAGATTTAGTATATATAAATATAAGCAAATATAAGCACCCCTTTTTTCGAATTTTCAATGCTCAAAAACTTGTGGGGTGCGATTTCAAATATGCGCGTAAATATAAGCCCCCATTTTTCGATATTTCAAGTCAGGAACAATCACAAATAAACGGAAACACGCACAAATGAGGTCCTGACCACTAGAATCGACTTGTTATATTGAATATTGTCAATTATTAAAGTATTACTATGTAAAACGATGATCAAAATTAAACGAGTCACAAGTTAGGTTTGTTAAATAAAGAAAATAAATTGTATTTTTAAGAGAATATTAACGTAACTGAATCATAAAACTTCAATAAAAAAAAAAAAAGGTTTTATTTTTATTTTGTGCCTGAAAAATCAGGGGGGTGCTTATTTTCGCCTAAATACAATATACAGTTAAGCAATCATGGGTATAATGTAAAAGTGTATATAACATTGCAATTTTTGATATACCTAAAAAATGTTGTGAGCGCACGTGTGAATATGTAAGAGAATTGTTGCTTTTTATTTATTTTATCGTCTGGATTGTTGGTGTTGAGTAAATGGCTATGATTATCACTATGACAAAGGTTTTATGTAAACTAAGGTGGACATACATACATCTGTGTGAACTGACAGTTAAATGCACACTGAAACCATATTAACAGCGCAATTAGCTGCATTTCTACTAAAGCGCCAGTGTTTGTCCTGGGTCTGTCCTCTATGTCCTTGTCTTATCAGTCACTCTCACAGATTAAACGCAGAAACTTAAGCCTCCAGACAGGCTAATAATAAACCAAACAACTATGCTGATTTATTTACACTGTGGTCCAGTAAGATTGAAACAACATTGTCACAGTGTTTTACATAGATAATACAACATTAATTCGTCTATCTAACAAATTATTGGTCACCCCCCCCCCCATTAAAATATGTTAACTGAAATGTTTAACTTTGCAGTCATCTAGGAGACTTTCATCCCATTACGCTATTAAGTAACTTGCTAAAGATCAGAAGCAAATTGTCAGTGGACAAACAGATAGAGGTGTTTTTATACTCTTGAGAGTTGGTTAGATCCTTGAAAAAGAGCTCAGTCTTTATTGCTTTTTTAAAAGAATCATCTATTGTAAGGTAGTAGAGATTCTAGATGGCCAGTTGTTCCGCCAGAAGGCAACTGAACAAAAGAAAAAGATTCCATCAGATTCCAAAAGATTATAATCCCCATTTTGGAGAAACTACCAAGTGCCATTCTCTGATTGTAGATGATGTTAGGGAGAATGTTCCTGTACCAGAATCAGTTTTGAAGGTCAACGTTAAAGCTTTAAACTTGCTCCTAGCAACATCTGCTAGCCAACATCTAGTGTAAAAAGACAGTTCTGCTGCAGCGTTCTGGACTATTTGTAGAAGCATTGCCAATTCATTGCCAACAAGAAGTTGAATAGCATATTGTGTGGTCGTGTTACTTAGATGATGTGCAAGGCAATTATACATTACCTGGCAGTCGCAGAACCATGTGCATGTAGACTGATGGCCAAGCACAACTCCAAGGTTCTAAGCAGTCAAAAGTGGTTGAGCACAAGAGTAATGTCACCAAGATTTCTATAACGTCAAGGTTTAGTTGGAGGTGGTGTTCCATCATCCAACTGAGGATACTCTAGAACAGGGGTGGGCAAACTACGGCCCGGGGGCCACATGCTGCCCTTTTAATGTTTTAATCCGGCCCGCTGAACTTGTAAAAATTAAATGAAAGTCAGGTAAATCCGGTTAATCTGTTATGATGGTTTATTTTATCAGAAGCCAAAAATATCAAACGTTAATTTCTAAGAAACAAACGAAAATCTACACGTTTTGGTTTGAAAAAAAATTTTCCGCTTCAGATTTTTTCCGTAGCTTTCATTTTTTTTCGTTAGGACTTCGGGCACTATCTTCACGTGAGGGCGGCCCTAATTCTGATTGGCTGGTGAGAATCTGATTGACAGCTGCTGGACCAGGAAGCCCGGTCTGGCCCCTTTCTCAAATGTTAGAACCCAATGTGGCCCACAAATCAAAAATGTTTGCCCATCCCTGCTTTAGAATCTGTCTGGTTGGAAGGAACAGCTGTGTAGCATCTGCCTTGCAATGACAGGAAAAGCAATGACTGTTAATTACCATACTCAAAGGGGTTGTGCAGATAGAGAAGAGTAGAGGTCCAAGCACTGAACCTTGGGGAACACCAGTGGATAGTGGTAATTGGTCAGACACTGAGCCGAAACCATTCGGAGCAGTGTCAGTAATCCCCATTCCAGGTAACGCAATCTGGTAGATCACCGTGTCAAAAGATCTGACTCTGGATCTTGAGAAAAGGATTTTTCTCAAAAGATTAAAATTTAGCTTTAGTCAATCTGAGATTTTCTATAACTAACAGAAGTGTCTAAAAGTGAGGGAGTTTGTTAATGTGCCCATGTAGTGAACTGAGTTGGAGGACCAGCTGGAGAAGGAATCGAACCTGCAACCTCTTGGACACAAGTCCAATTCCATTGGAACAAATAATGGAATAACTGATTGTTCCATTCCTTGTCAGCGTGTTAAGGATGTTAGTAAGAATTGGAAGCAATGCAGAAGAAATTGTCAACATGAGCTTAGATGGTATGATGTTGGGGTCTGACAGACATGACGTACGACTACAAGCCTGCAGAGCTTTGGTTACATCTCTTCTTAGAGCAATGGGTTTCACTCATTACAATGTTTAGTGCAAGTTTAGGAATGAGCATGTTAGCCAATCACAGTGGATGTGGTGGTGGATGGAGGAAGAGCGAGAAGTTAAAGAAATGTTTGCATGTGTTGTGATAATGGCATTGCATGTTCAAAAATAAAAGGGTTGGAGGTGAGAATGGATTCAAGAGTCGTTGAAGAGTCTGGATGAAGTCATCATCATCCATGGTGGCATTCCCAAGAGGGGCGATGCTTCCCGTTCCAGCCTTCTTGCAACCACGTGTGGGCATGTGTACGTAGTCCTCGAGACCCTCATGGTCTCCTCGAAAGTCTTCTCTGTTCCACGTGTCTCGTTTCCTCGTGCTTCCTCAGTGTTGTAGGTTGGTTTTTCTTGGGCACAAGAACATTCCAACCTCCACAGAGCTTCTCTCTTTCCGACTCCTTTACATAATTTTATTGATTATTCAGCAGCCTTACATGAGAAACGTTTCTATGATCAAATTGGTCAAATATTTAAGTTAAATCTACTACAGAGTAAGGATTTAAGTAAAAGCTACATCTTGTATCCTCACAAGATGGTGCTTTTGCTTAAATTGATCTTACTCTGGTGGTATCGATCTTAAATTGATGTTTTAACAGTATTGATCGGTAAAAGCTAACATTAGTGGCTGTGATATTGGAAGGGAAAGTGAAAAGTAGAGCTTGGCAGCTATTCAGGTCAGAAAGTTCTTTGGTTTATTTTTTGTCTTTTCTACACATATTTTTTCTACAGCTCCGAGTTTAGCTCTAAGTGTTAGTAAGACAGTGTGGTAGTTTGTGTGAGTTGGTTTAGAAGAAGAAGAAGAAGAATTGAACTTTNTGGGTGATGGTAGGAATTTGATTAAATCGTTCATTTTTTCAGCAATCCAATCAAACCACTTCTCCATTTATGGGTCACTGGGAGCAGGAGCCAATCCCAGCAACTCTGGGTCTGGAAGGCGGGGCACATGCCCTGGATTTCATGGCCAATCAATCACAGCGTGAGATACAAACACATGTTTTAATGGGTCAATTAATTTCTCATACAAGTCAATTCAAGTTTAAACGTGATTTTCTGCTCTGACAATTGCGTAGATTATTCATTAATCTCTATCTCCTGCACTTGAAGCCGTCCACACATTCAGGCAAAGGTTTCACTTTCACTTCTCGCACATGCTTTGTTTATCCAACTTGACTTGTTTGACAGTTTTGCATCTGTGGATTTCGAAGATGATTCCATTCAAGTGTAAAACCCAAGTACTTTCCAGTGCATTGATGGGAAAACTTTTTTTAAAAGCCTAAATTTACTGTAAAGATTATGATTTTCTTTGTAATTGTAATAGTAATCTATAATTGTTGTTGTCTGGACAGTCCTGGGGGAATTTGGTAAGTTCATTCTTATGTATCTTCACAGCAGAACATTAATGGTTCGACTGTTAACAATTTCAAGAATCATTCCCAGTGTTACGTGTTTGATGAACATTCCAAATTTTTTAACGCCTAGTCTTTTTATCAGCCAAAGTTTAACTCTTCTCATATATGTAAATTATGCTTAATATTTGTTCCAATGATTTAAAAAAATGAGATATCACAATTTAATTTGTATATCAACATTGCTGTCATCCTGCATACATATATTTAATGTATGGTAAGTAGGCTCAAGTGTTTATTACAATTACTAAAGTATTTCACAGTCTAAAAGCATACACTCATAAAACTTTGCGAAATTGCACATAGATGTGAATGAGTGTGTCTGTGTGTCCTGCTCTGTGATTGGTTGGCCACCTATCCTGGATGTATGTCCCGCCTTCAGGGCTTAGGCCCAGAGTTTATTCCAGGCTCAAGCTCCATGTCAACCAGAAATAGAAAAATGGTTTTTGCTCTCATTGGTAACACATCTTGTGAATGTGATAAATTGTTTAATGATGACACAAAAACACAGATTTACTGTCCTGGTGCCTAGAGGAACCACCTCATCAAACTTGTACATCATGTACCAATTAAAACCAATTTGTTTTAACATTTTGACATTCTTCTCAATTCACCCACTGCTTTTGCACTCCAAGTAGTAAATGACCCCTAACCCAAGTGTGGCCCGGAACAGAGCCATGCGTAGGAGCCAAACATGGCCCAGCTGTGTCTGTTTCTCTGAACTTACGTAATTCAAATGGAATGGACGTCCAACCGTAACAAGTTGTGACTCTCAAAGTTCACCATGGTCACGGTTCTTCTTCAGGTTCCTCAAGACAAAGAGGTGCTGGTGAGCCTTCTTGACCACACTGGTGGTGTTCTTAGTCCAGGACAAGTTCTCAGAGATGTGGATCCCCAGAAACCTGAGG
>SOMO01000757.1:17670-30475 GCA_028128575.1 Paedocypris carbunculus
TTGTGTGGCTGCACTGGTGCATGCTGGGATGGAGAGGAAGGGTCAGTGTGTTGAGGTTGTCGCTGACCTGCTTATCAGTGTCACGTGACTGCGGAGCTGGACGGGCGTCTTGTGGCTCGCGGGTGCGTTGCGTAAGCGGAGATAACGGCGGGTATAGCGCGCGCCTCAGTTCAGCGGGAAAATATCTCACACTTCAGCCGGCGTTACGTAACGCTCAGAAAGCAGCGCCTGCGTCTCCCCAGCCCGTCTCACACACACACACACACACACACGCCTTGATCTTCAGTATCCTGATGTGTGAGGGCGTGTGTGGTGGGCGGAGTCTGGTGACGGTGAAGGCCGTCTGGAGTCACGGGACAGATGTGTGAGGAACGCGCTGTTCTCTTCACGCTCTTCGCCGCTTGACCCGGGTCATCTGCCCGTCAATAGAAGCACTGTTGAGCCCCGCCCAGCCTCACTGGCGCTCGGGGTCTTTCTGAAGCTCTGATCCGCTCTAACCCTCGGCTTTGTCAATGATTGTAAGAGATTCCTGGTGCGTCAGCACAAGCGGATTAGTTTGTCAGCGGCCTGGTTTAGACTGTCCGGCCTGGTTTAGTGTCCAAGTGGACCAGCCGCTGAGATTAAGGCTAGTTAGTGTGCGGTGACCTCTCGGCCCAGTGTCTTCAGAAGGGTCATCTGACCACCACGTGTGAAGGCTGGTTCAGCAGATTCTCCGAAGGTCTCGCTGGGAACGCTTGAGCTAAAGGAACGAGAGTGGAAAAACCCGCCGGCCTCTTATGTAAAGCGTGAGGAGCGCGGACACGGACATCTGGCCACCTGCTGCTGGGAGGCGTGTGGGTGTGTGGAGTCCGACCGCGCCCGTGACGCGCCTCAGCTGCAGAGAGAACCGCCGCCGCCGTCACAACAACTTGTTTGTCTGTTCGCAGGTTATAATGCACAATCAACACAGAAAAGGGCGGAGTCTCTAGCCAGCGGGACGCAGTCGCTCTAGGCCTGAGAGTGTGAGTGGTCTCAGACCCCCGTCCTCCACCGCTTCACTTCCTGCTGCTGCTGCTGCTGCTCCGGCCTCAGGTGAGTGACCGTGTCTCTGCAGCGTGATGACGAAGGGTTCCACTCACTTGTGTTGTTGTTTCTCTCCGATCAAGTAAAAATGATTCCCAACGGATATTTGATCTTCGAGGATGAAAGTTTCCTGGACTCCACCGTGGCCAAAATGAACGCCCTGAGGAAGAACGGCCAGTTCTGCGACGTGAGACTCCAGGTGAACGCTCAGTAATAGACGGATCAAACCATCGGTCCACCTGTAAGGGCGAGGGGCGGTCCCTAGCTCGTCGAGTGACCCTTTGCCCTTTGGTCTTGGTCAGGTGTGCGGTCACGAGCTGATGGCCCACCGCGCCGTGCTGGCCTGCTGCAGCCCCTACCTGTTTGAGATCTTTAACAGCGACCTGGAGCCTCACGGAGTGTCTCACGTCAAGTTTGAGGATCTGGATCCCGAGGCCGTGGAGATTCTTCTCAACTACGCTTACACTGCCCAGTGAGTCCCGCCTCTCCGCCCCGCCCCGCGTGTGTCTCGCCGCGTGAGCTGGGCTGCTCTGTGCAGGTTGAAAGCAGATAAAGAGCTGGTGAAGGAGGTCTACTCCGCAGCCAAACGCCTCAAGATGGACCGAGTGAAGCAGGTGAGATTTCTCACGCCTGTTCCTAAAGGTTCCTTGCAAACGTCTCAATGTCTCGGCTTGCAGATCTGTGGCGACTACCTTCTTTCCAAAATGGATTCCCAGAGTGCCATCTCTTACCGCAACTTTGCCAGTGACATGGGAGACGGGCGTCTGCTGGGCAAGGTCGACGGCTACATCCAGGACCATCTCCTGGAGGTGTCGGAGCAGGAGGACTTCCTCAAGCTTCCGCGCCTCAAGGTGAGGAAAGCGCGAGGAACGTGGTTCCCGGCCGCAGTCGTTCTGACCCGCCCGAGCGTCTCCGCAGCTGGAGGTGATTCTGGAAGACAACTTGACCTTGCCCGCCAACGGGAAGCTGTACTCCAAGGTGATGGGCTGGGTGCAGCGGAGCCTGTGGGAGAGCGGCGAGCCGCTGGAGAGGCTGATGGAGGAGGTCAGTAGTGGTCTCCTGTGAGCTTCTCTCTCTCTCTCCCCCTCTCTCTACCTTCCCTCGCTTTTTCCCTCCGTGATTCATCCCATTCACAGCTTTAACAGGTCCGTTCACACCAGCCATCTTAACGCTAGAGGTCGGTTGGGTTTTTTCTCTCTGTATGATTTCTATAGACCTCCGTCCCCCCGCAGCCCCCGCAGGGCCTAGAGAGTAACTGCCCGTGACTTTCCGAAACGCTCGCGCCACCATGACGTTACTCTTTCTCTGAGCGGGAGTGTGTTTGCGAGTGTGTGTGTGTGCGCGCGTGTCCTCTGTGGTCCGACACTAACGGCTCTTCCTCCCCACTGATTTATCTCTCCCTAGGTTTATTAGAGCAAACCTCAGCAGGACTCTCACAAGACTGAAGAAGCAAGACTGGAGCCGTCCGGGGTAATGAATGAGTCTGTGAAAGGAAAGAAAGTAGCCACACACACACACACACACACACACACACCGGAGCCTGACGGACCCTGACGAGAGGAAGCGCTTGCGTTACGTTATCCGAGTCACGGCTTTATGGTGGTTTGAGCTCCCACGATGACCAAGTTGCCGTTTTAAAGGCCCTTGTGGTTGTGCAATTTCCACGAGAACTTAGCGGCGCTGAACCAAACCACCCGACTGACGTCAGACGGGGTGAAAGCGTTCCGAAGTCGGCGTCCCACCGCCCGTCACGGTGTAGTTCTCGTGGTGGTAAGTCTTCAGGAGAGAGCGGGCCGGCGGCTGGTTTCCGACTAACCTCCTCAGCTGAGAAGACCCTCTACGCCCCTTCCCTCCCTGACCCGCGCCGTTGCCACGGAGACAGCCACATGGGTTCCGTTGTCGCTGTGTGTTTTGCAGGTGCAAACGCTGTACTATTCGGCCGATCACAAGCTGCTTGAGGGGAGCCTGCTGGACGGGCAGCTCGAGGTGTTCGGCACTGAGGATGACCACATCCAGTTTGTGCAGGTACACGAGCAGCGGCGAGACCGGCTCTCCTCAGGCCCTAGACTAGCTGTCAGGCAGGGAGACTAGAGCGCGGGCGGGCACCCGGAGCGCTGTCTGTAGCTGCGCTGTGCCTTTGCAGAAGAAGCCGGTGCGCGAGAACCTCCACCGACAGCTGAGCACCAGCTCCTCCGGCAGCCTCTCGCCCGGATCGGCCAAACCGGGCCACAAGCAGGAGTGGAAGGTCATCGCGTCGGAGAAGACCGGCAGTACGTCCGCCCCTCGCCCTCGAGCTTCTCCGGAGGCTTTGCTGGAGCCGCTGGTTTCTCTCTCCTCCAGGCAACACGCACCTGTGTCTGGCGGCGCTGAACGGCGTGCTGAGCGTCGTCTTCCTGCACGGCCGCAGCAGTCCCCAGGCCTCGCCCTCCGCCACGCCCTGCCTGACCAAGAGCCTGAGTTTCGAGGGCCAGCCGCCGGAGGAGCGGCCGGAGAAGCCGCTGGCCCCCATGCGCTACACCCGCTCGGGCCTGGGGGCCGCCGCGCTGGACGGACGCCTCGTGGCCGCAGGTGGCTGGCGTGTCCCGCTGCTGACGGGACCTCGGCTCTTTCCTGCTCCACTGAAGGCTCCTTCGCTTTCCAGGGGGCTACAACCGCGAGGAGTGTCTGAGGACGGTGGAGTTCTACGACGTGAAGAGCGACAGCTGGAGCTTCCTGGCGCCGATGAAGACCCCGCGGGCTCGCTTTCAGATGGCGGTGCTGATGGTGAGACCCTCTGGCGCTCTGCTCGACGCGGCGATGCGAGCGTGTGCTGTGCTTCTCCGTGCGGTCAGGGTCAGCTGTACGTGATGGGCGGATCCAACGGGCACTCGGACGAGCTGAGCTGCGGGGAGACGTACTGTCCCGCTGCAGACGAGTGGACCCAGGTGCCCGAGCTGAGGACCAACCGCTGCAACGCAGGTGCGCTGACGTGACGGCTCAGCCCGACGAAGGTAAAGCTGTAGCTGACGAGGTGTGTCTGTGCAGGAGTGTGTGCGCTGAACGACCAGCTGTACGTGGTGGGCGGCTCGGACCCGTGCGGACAGAAGGGCCTGAAGAACTGTGACGTGTTCGACCCCGTGAGCAAGGCCTGGACCAGCTGCGCGCCGCTCAACATCAGTGAGTGTGTGGGCGGGGCGGCCCGAGGGCTGGGCACTGACCCCACTGACCTCTGCAGGGAGGCACCAGGCCGCCGCGTGCCAGCTGGACGGCTTCATGTACGTGATCGGCGGCGCGGAGTCGTGGAACTGCCTGAACAGCGTGGAGCGCTACAACCCCGACAACAACACCTGGACCCTCGTCGCCCCCATGAACATCGCCCGCAGGGGAGCCGGGGTCGCCGTGTACGAAGGTGAGCGGTGGCGTGAGTGCCGGTGAGGGGGCGGTGCCCTGTAACGCCCCTCCCCTCCTCCCCTCAGGTAAACTCTTCGTGGTGGGCGGCTTCGACGGCTCTCGCGCCCTGCGCTGCGTGGAAGTCTACGACCCCGCGCGCAACGAGTGGAAGATGCTCGGCAGCATGAACTTCCCGCGCAGCAACGCCGGCGCGGCCGTGGTGGGCGGCGTCATCTACGCGGTGGGCGGCTTCGACGGGAACGACTTCCTCGGCTCCATCGAGGCCTACAGCGCCGAAACGGACGAGTGGAGCCCCTGCGCCGACACCTCCGCCGACCCCTGAGGGCCTTCCACTCAAACTCACAGGCTTAGTGATGTAACCGTGCTTCGTGTCGTCCCGTGTGTGTGTGTGTGTGTGTGTACGCGGGTGTTTTTTCTTTGGGGGGGGTTTGCTGAGAGCAACTTGAAGCCTTTGCATATACTGTACTTCACTTCACGCGTTGTTTTCCTGGCGCTCACGCGGGCTCGGGTGGGGTTGGCTTTTCTCGTGGCGTGTGGTGTTTCCGCTTCACCGAGCCTTACTGGACACAGGCAGGGTCACTGCACCGATCTCTAACGATGCCTTTTTTATATTTTTGATACACTGCTGAGTAACCAACACCTAGAGACGCTAGCACACGCTCCAGTGCTAACGCTAATCGCTCTCGTGGTTCCACTTCTGATCCGCTGGTGAGGTGTTTGTTTTGTTCTGCAGTGAGACGTCACACGCTAATAGAAGTGTTAGCGGCGCATTTCCCCCGAATATCAAATAAAACAAATACTGAACAAAAACAAACGTGTGCGATGAAAGAATAACAGCTGATTTCAACAAGCGTTTCATCAGAACACTCGTAGAACTTTAGTGAACAAACACAGGAAGCTGCGCGTGTAACGTGAGATACTAATGTAGTAAGTGCAGGGGACGTAAAAACACTTTTAATATTTATATAATAAACAGTTTTTGTGATGACTAAAACCCCTGAAGGAGGCGTAACCCTACTTGAGGCGAGTCAGGGTGTGGCTCCGAGGGAGGCGGAGCATTGGTCCAGGGTCACACACACTTCAGACAGCTGCGCCGCTCCCACGCGCAGCTTCTCCCTGCGGACACACAGCACACTTCCTGTGACATCACGCCTCCGCCAAACGCTTCGCCGCTGATGTTCTGTTGTGCCGCTGCTCTCACTACAATAAAGGTGTTCTTCTCTCGCCGCCTCACGCCTGGTTCTTCACGAGTGTGTGTGTGTGTGTGTGTGTGTGGTTCAGCAAGGCCTCGAGGCGTCAGTAATAGTGTGTGTGCGCAGGACAGTTTAATGATTTACGGCTGAAGCGGTCAGAGGGGGGCGGGGCGTCTCGTGTCACGCTGACGTGTTTTCCATAAGGAGGTTGGAAACGCCGCTAATGAGACGGTCACCCTCGTGTTACGCAACCACGCGGTGGTTTCTGGGAATCCAGTGACATCAGTGCGGTGAGGCGGCATCTCACCGGTACTCGTGATGACTGGCGCAGTCCAGCAGCTCCTCCGCACTGAAGCGCGGCTCCACGCCGGCGATCTGAAAGCACACGCCACAGCTTTACAGCCACGCCTCCAGACGTGCGAGGCTCCTGAGCGGCTCTCACCCTGCTGCTCTTGATGAACGCGAGGAGCGAGCGGGCGTCCTGAACCGAAGCGTCTGTGGCCGAGAGCCTGAGGAAAGCAAACCAGCAGCACTCACTCTCTCAAGGTCAAATACGTCACCAAACAAGAATGTCACGCGTCACGGATCATCAGCACAGGTCACCACTCAGCACGTGTCCACCCAATCCCCCCTCACACCCGGGCATCCCGCCGCCTCCTCCCAGACCACGTGAAGTACCTGTGCAGCTCCAGCAGGAGGCGCTTGAGGGCCGCGGAGAGCCTCTGCAGCTGGGACCAGGCTTCCTGCGGGGGGTCGGACGCGGACCGGCCCGTCACTTCAGTGGACCCCGGGGTGTAGTGCAGCGCGGAGAACAAGGACGAGCTGGAGGACGGGAGCCGAGTGACGTCTCGCAGGAGAAGAGAAGGCGGCCGCTTCCTCACCTGACGCCACACACGTTGTTCCAGATGTTCTCAAAACAAGCCCAGACTTCCTGGTGTGAGGCCTCGGGGGGGCGGGCGGCGTCCTGGTCCATCTCCTCGGCGGGTGACGCCACCTGCAGCGTGAGGCGGATGGACTGGAGGGCGGAGAGCGAGCGGCCCACGCCACCGCTGTACTGAGACCTGCGGCTCAGCGCCGACAGCAGCTCCGTGGCGTTCCTGACGGCGGCCAGAAGAGACTTCAGCTCCACGGACCTGTCTGCACACACACACACACACACACACACACACACACACACACCAAAGTCAACCACAAAAACCTAGCACTACACAGATCTTAGAACTTCTCTAATCACACACACACACACACACACAGATCTAGTGCCGAGCTTCTCAGAGCCAGCAGCCGGCTGTTCTGATTGGTTCAAAACCGGACACGTGCCTGACACACAGGAAGTGACGCACCTGAGGAGAGGAAGAGGCTCAGCTGCTCCACGCAGCCCAGTAAACTCCTCCTGACGATGTTGCCGAACACGGCGTACCAGTGCTTCTTGAAGCAGCGCAGCAGATCCTTCAGACTCCACGGAGGCTTCACCAGCACGACCTGCACACGCCGCGGCTTCAGCTTCCGGCAGCCCGATCGCAGTGAAGGTGTGATGCAGCACCTCGTTCCACAGCTCTCCGAAGGCCTCCTTCATCTCCTCCTCCAGCACCTCGGACAGCGCCTCCCGCAGGCACCACTGCAGCGCGCTCACACACTCGCTCAGCCTCCGCCCGGCCGCTCCCACCTGCTCTCCTGCGGAACACCAGACGTGTCACAGCAGGTCCAGCGGGCGTGTCCAGGAGGAGTCGGACCTTCCTGTGCGGGTCCAGCGGGCTTGGGGAGACTCGGCGCGGTGCCGTCCAGGTCTTCCTTACTCAAGGCCTTCACGCCGCTGATCTGAGCCTTGCTGCACAGGTTCTTGTCGTTGCTGTCGGGAGGAGAATCTTCTTGAAGGAACCCGCGGCTGAAAGCGTTCCTCCGATGTGCCGGACTCACGTGCACAGCAGCAGAGCGCCCCCTGGGTTCAGAGACTGGTACTGCAGACAGCAGGCCAGAACCCTGTCGTCGTTATTGACCGCGCCCGGACCACCTGCAGCGAGAGCAAAGGTCTCATCAGCCGACGTGAGCCCGGTCCCACAGGACGCCCCGCCCCTCACAGTCCGCTTGAGAAGCCTGCTGCATGGACTGGCCCTTCAGTCTGGGTTCCTGGTTCCTCAGACAGCTGTAGATGTAGTTGACGGCCAGTCGGGCTTGGCTCTCCAGCTTGCTGCTGTGTTCCGTGCTCTTCTGATGGTCCAGCTCCTGCAGAACCACCCAGGGGATGAGCAGAGTCGGGAAACCCAGCGCTGAAACGGTTGGCAGACACGCGGAGAGTCAAAAGCGCTGACGTCCTTCAGGTTCAGTAGATGTCGGCGACTCTTACCTCCGAGGCCGTGCGACCTGATCATCTTCACAAACTCCAGGTGGCTGAGCAGCACGTTCGTGTCCAGCACGATGCAGACGTCCTGTCCGTGTGGATCTTCTTCGTGAACCCAGAAGCACAGAGACAGACGTGAGCTCACCTCATCCACACAAACCTTCACACTGCTTCTCCAACAGTGCACAACCATCCACGGGAACTAGAGTTGTGAAGCGCGGCTGAACAAAGACGGACACAAAAGCGCACGTCTGGAACATCTTTGTGTGAAAGAAATGTGGCTGAGAAACGGTGACCAGAGACACGTGAGGAGCACAACATCATCAGCGTNCGGTGGGCGGCTTCGACGGGAACGACTTCCTCGGCTCCATCGAGGCCTACAGCGCCGAAACGGACGAGTGGAGCCCCTGCGCCGACACCTCCGCCGACCCCTGAGGGCCTTCCACTCAAACTCACAGGCTTAGTGATGTAACCGTGCTTCGTGTCGTCCCGTGTGTGTGTGTGTGTGTGTGTACGGGGGTGTTTTTTNGAAGGTAACAAGGTCTCGCTGGCGTCTCACTGGAGGCATCAGTAGCAGGAGGAAGCCGGGCCGGCGGGTCGGTGGATCTGACCTGCTGCTGCTGGACTTGAGGACACGGAGGAGAGAAGGTCTGCACTGGAGCTGGAGCAGGAGCTCTGGCCTGAACCGTTCCCTCACTGAGCTTCTTCTGAGCATAAGTGGCTCTGACCTGCTGCTGGACTTGAGGACACGGAGGTGAGAAGGTCTGCACTGGAGCAGGAGCNGGAAGCCGGGCCGGCGGGTCGGTGGATCTGACCTGCTGCTGCTGGACTTGAGGACACGGAGGAGAGAAGGTCTGCACTGGAGCTGGAGCAGGAGCTCTGGCCTGAACCGTTCCCTCACTGAGCTTCTTCTGAGCATAAGTGGCTCTGACCTGCTGCTGGACTTGAGGACACGGAGGTGAGAAGGTCTGCACTGGAGCTGGAGCAGTAGAGGCTCTGGCCTTAACCGTTCCCTCACTGAGCTTCTTCTGAGCATAGGTGGCTCTGACCTGCTGCTGGACTTGAGGACACAGGGGACAGGAGGTNGAAATGTGGCTGAGAAACGGTGACCAGAGACACGTGAGGAGCACAACATCATCAGCGTGAGAAAAACACTCCAGCAGCAGCTGCAGGAAGGAAAGAGGAGAGGAGCTCACGGCGCTGGCTGCTGCTGCCCTCTTCTGGAGGGTCGATGTCCATGCAGGTCAGCTCGGCTCCGCCCACACCAGCGCAGAGGTCCGCCCGCGTCTCCTCCACCAGCTGCATCTGCACAGAAGACGCAACATGAGGAGCTGATGTTGACAATCTCACTCACTTTACTTTACNACTCCAGCAGCAGCTGCAGGAAGGAAAGAGGAGAGGAGCTCACGGCGCTGGCTGCTGCTGCCCTCTTCTGGAGGGTCGATGTCCATGCAGGTCAGCTCGGCTCCGCCCACACCAGCGCAGAGGTCCGCCCGCGTCTCCTCCACCAGCTGCATCTGCACAGAAGACGCAACATGAGGAGCTGATGTTGACAATCTCACTCACTTTACTTTACATTACTTGACTTTACCTCGTGGTCACTGTCGGGGGCTTCAGCAGGTCGAGGAGGATTCACCTTCTGAACACTCGGCGTGTTACTAACCCGCTCCTGAAGGTAACAAGGTCTCGCTGGCGTCTCACTGGAGGCATCAGTAGCAGGAGGAAGCCGGGCCGGCGGGTCGGTGGATCTGACCTGCTGCTGCTGGACTTGAGGACACGGAGGANTACTTGACTTGACTTTACCTCGTGGTCACTGTCGGGGGCTTCAGCAGGTCGAGGAGGATTCACCTTCTGAACACTCGGCGTGTTACTAACCCGCTCCTGAAGGTAACAAGGTCTCGCTGGCGTCTCACTGGAGGCATCAGTAGCAGGAGGAAGCCGGGCCGGCGGGTCGGTGGATCTGACCTGCTGCTGCTGGACTTGAGGACACGGAGGAGAGAAGGTCTGCACTGGAGCTGGAGCAGTAGAGGCTCTGGCCTTAACCGTTCCCTCACTGAGCTTCTTCTGAGCATAGGTGGCTCTGACCTGCTGCTGGACTTGAGGACACGGAGGGGAGAAGGTCTGCACTGGAGCAGGAGCAGTGGAGGCTCTGGCCTGAACCGTCCCCGCACTGAGCTTCTTCTGGATCCTGAAGCCAATCTTCTGGTGGGGCCGCTGCGGATCCGTCGGGCCGGAGCCTTCGCTCTTCCCCTGTGAGGCGTCTTCTGCCTTCTGCTCAGCGCTCACGCTCTTCACAGCTGTTCTGTGGGAGCACGCTGGTGTTGTCACGGGGAGCTCGCGTCTGCCCTCCACCTTCTCTTCTGGTGCCGGGCGTTTGGGTTCTGCGGTGACCCGGAGCTCCGGTGACAGGCGTCTCTTCAGTGAGGTCCTCGCCGACGCCTCTGCCGCGCCTCTCCTCCGTTCCTCCAGCTTTTTGGTGGAAGGCAGACTGGATGCGGACGAGCTGCCGGAGCCACGTGGACCTTCATCTTCCTGCCTCTTTTTGGCCTTCAGCTGCTGCTTGGAAGCGTCGGTTTGTGTTTTCCTCTCATCCCTCCTGCACGGCTTCTCTCTGGTGGAACAAGCCGCCGTCCTCTGCTCTTTACGTGACGGTGCATCNTCCTCCAGCTTTTTGGTGGAAGGCAGACTGGATGCGGACGAGCTGCCGGAGCCACGTGGACCTTCATCTTCCTGCCTCTTTTTGGCCTTCAGCTGCTGCTTGGAAGCGTCGGTTTGTGTTTTCCTCTCATCCCTCCTGCACGGCTTCTCTCTGGTGGAACAAGCCGCCGTCCTCTGCTCTTTACGTGACGGTGCATCGCTCGTCCTTCTGCCTCTGTCCTTGTCCTTGTCGGAACTGAAAGACAATCAAGACGTGAAGCGAGCGGCGCAGCGCCGGCCCGGAGCAGACAGGAAGTCCAGACCTGTGGCGACGGTGACGGTGATGGTTCCGTGGGCTGTCGTCTCTCTTTCTCTCCCTCTCCTGTGACAAAACAATCCTTGGTTCAGTCGGTCGTTCCTAGAAGCAGAGCAGGAGCGCGGTGTCGTTACCTTCTTCTCCACAGACCTGCGGACTCTTCGCTCCTCGTGCTTGTGCTTCTTCTTTGACTTCTTCTCCGACATCTTGAAGCTACCGCCGCCGTCTGCTCATGTCTCCTGTCAAAGTGGCGGCAATGTTCGTTAAGCGGGACGCGACCTTCTCCACAGACAGTGACGTCACGCACAAACGACGCGTGTTTGGCGACATTTACTCGACATTTCCTCACAAACTGTCGTGATTTACGCTACGCGCCGGCTGAAGTTCGTACACAAAACCTCTGTGAAGCATTAAACGTCAACAAACACGCCAAACAAGCCGCGGAACACTGCGTGAAGCCGTGAATAAATGTGAGATTAAAATAAATCACGGCTGAAACGGAACAAACCTGGAACGCGAGACAGCGTCGCTACTTTTCCACAGAGAACCGTAGACTAAACTCGTCACTTCCGGTCTACGGCGCGTTCCGTGAGGTGATTGGCTCCGTCTCCCACGCTTTTGGCGTACGTCAGTGGGGAAACGTAGCGGATGACGGAGAGGGGGATTCCTGACGTCACACTGCTGTCAGAGGTGTAAATAACAGCGAGACTGTGTAACGTGTTTATTACAGTGTAATATAAACAGCTGTTTAGAACGACACGCCTCTTTACCGCTCAACAGCGCCACCCAGCGGCTTCGTAGTGGCGTTACATGCACCGTTATGTCGAACATGGACTTGACTGTGACGTCAGTAATAATTCAATTCCACCTTTATTAGTCCCTCATGGGTAAATTTTTTTCACGTTACTCTTTTAAACCTGATGATGTCACTCTGTTTACTTCACTGGATGTTTCAGTGAGAGAAGCTGATTGGACAGAGGGAGCTGGAGATGCGTGAGAAGCTGATTGGACGGCGTGCGATGACGTCATGAGGTTGTGTGCAGATTCACAGACCAGACCAAATGCTCCACTGACATTGTCAAGAGTTGGTTTTATTACTCAAAAGCAAATATAAAAAGAGCGGCGGCGGTCACGACCCTTGACCTCAGCGGCTAGAAAGGTCTCCTGGCTCGTGATTGGCTGCACGGATCCTGATCGTCCAGTAGCGGTTGAGGTTTCCCCGTGACTCAACACTGGAGGTCAAAGGTCAGACTCCCCGGGAAACTAAAATGCCTCTGGAGTGTAAGACGCGCACACACACACACACACACACACACACACACACAGATGAAGCGGTGTTTTCCTGAGAAGCTCCGGTGGGTCCCGTGGGTCCCGTGCTCCGCGTCACACAGTTTTCCTGGCGGTCAGGACCCTGACGATGCTGCCCACGCCGCCCGCGCTCAGAGCCTGAGGACACACAGGTCAGCACAGGTCAGCACAGGTCAGCAGAGGTCAGCACGCATCAGCACAGGTCAGCACTAAGGGTGGGACGAGACGAGACACTAGGCTCACGAGAACGAGACGAGACGAGATTTTGATTTTTTTTTTTTTAAATAAAAAAAACCTTCAATATAATATAAGGAGAGCCATATTTTATCTGTATTTTATTTAACCAAAGCATTCAAAACTGTTGATGCATTTAACTCTTTCTATTTTCACCAATTGCATGCAGTGATAACCAGATAACCAACATAATATTGATCATACAAAATCACTGTCCAGTCAATTATAGAGAGGGGAGAGAGAGAGAGCGGGAGGGAAAGTGAGAGAGTGACAGAGAGAGAGAGACACAGTGAGACAGAGAGAGAGAGAGAGAGAGAGAGAGAGAGA
>SOMO01000761.1:50219-67334 GCA_028128575.1 Paedocypris carbunculus
TTATCATTATAATATAATCAATTTAATTGAATATACTACTACTACTACTTCTACTACTACTACTACTAATAATAATAATAATAATAATAATAATAATGTCGTGTTTACCAGCATTTATTTGTGACAATTTACCATATATGTTAAACACACATGCATATTCAGTACATATGCACATCCATAACGAATTACTTTATAAATGTATGACTAATAGTGCAACACAGATACAGTAAATATCTATACAAAGCTCAGCATAATGATACATCTGTGTTCAGCACGTGTTCTGAGAGCGGTCAGTCTGTGGTCAGTCTGTGGGACTCGCTGGATAAATGCATGAGGTGATGTATAATGCATGAATAGCTCCGTGTGGGATGATGTGGTAGACGAGGCATTAGCCATTTAAGCCCGTCTTTAACCTCAAGGCCTTTCTGGCCAAAAGTTCAAGTAGACGAATGAAAACATCGTCTAAAAATACTAGTTAATAAAGTTGTGGAGAATTTCCGGATTTGTCTTATTTACTCTGAGGTTTGTTTACATCCAGTAGTGTGTAAGAATTCTACAAGTAAATGAGTTTAGTGAGTTAGTTGGCATGGTGGCATAGTGTTCAGGATCATTTGAATATTAATTATTGCCCACAAAGGGTTTGTGATTGGTTGTGGAATATGCGTACTGTGATTGGTTGGCTATCAATCCAGGATGTGTGACCCGCCTTCAGAGTTGCTGTGATTGGCTCCAGCTCCCTAATTTGTCATATACTGTAATAAAGTCTGAATTAATTACTTGTAACACATAATATTGCTTTAATTACAAAAAAAAACCACTATTAATTTTTTTTAATATAAAAACAAAACATAAATTCACGTGCAGTACTGTGACCAAATCTTTATTAAAAAGCAGATCGTACACGTCAAAGAAAATTCTTTGTGTTTAATAAAAAATAAATAGATTTACATATGGAACAACTTGCTTGGATGAATTGTTTAAACGCCTCAACAGTCTGGATCCAAAGATGATGAAATGAACGAATACATATTGTCAAGTTACAAAAGTAAAAAATAAAATCAAACCCAACGTTCTATACACAAAATACACATTCACACACAACACCCTAACAGACATATAGAAGACAGACATGTTTACTACACACAGAGTTCTCTCCTCAGTCAGTCTATATTCTGAGCACATCACGCTCCAGATAGCAAGTGACCATCAAGTTAAGGCACTGACCAATGAAAAACCAGCATGAAAGACGGACGAAATTTCACAAAGTGAGAAGCAAACGTGGCATGGATTGAGATATGGCGTGGAGCAGCGCAATGGCAAAGTCTTTCTGTGCGGAATTAAATTAAAACTACACGTGTTTGATGGCCATGACAAGCTAGTAAAACCCTGCAAAGACAGTAAACACAAACATGCAAAACATACATACAAAACTACACTTCTAAATCATTATTTAGAAAAGAATCACACGTGTGTCTGTTCATGTATTCACAAGCTTCACCCTGGAAAGTCCAACACGCCAGCAATGGAGTCGTCTTCTTTTGAAGAAACAAGGCAAATATCTGTTGAGCAAATCAGTTCATTTTGAGCGGCGTATGTACGTACAGTTGTGAGTTGCCAAATTTTAATAAAATCTTAAATAGACTCAATCTAATCGAAGCTAACTCAACAAAAACGTCTTCATCATCGAACAGTTAGAATTCTAGGATTAACCCTCCTGTTATGTTCATTTTAGAGGAACATCAATAATGTTCCGGGGTCTTTTGTTATCTATGTAAGTGTCAGACACCAAAAAGTTCCCCAAAACAGTGTGTGTNTCTGTCAGGAAGTAAAAGAGGTAGAAGGTTCACGTTTGTTTGGCAGCTAAACGCTTGTGTTTTACTCCGCGTCTTTTCTGCTTAACGCAAGACGAGTGCTTCGACAACTCTGTCGGTAACACTAAAACACATCATTACCTCTTTTACAACTTCATTTGTCTCGTAAATATGTCGCACTTCATCGCTGCTGAAGTCTGCGGAGAGCTCGGCGCTCCCGGTGCTGTGTGCCGGAGCTTCGGAGTAGCGGTGGTAATACTGGTTGTAGCCTACAATGGCCTCACTTTCAAACA
Source organism: Paedocypris carbunculus (assembly GCA_028128575.1). NCBI lineage: Eukaryota > Metazoa > Chordata > Actinopteri > Cypriniformes > Paedocypris > Paedocypris carbunculus. Next base: position 52,324 of record SOMO01000761.1, read on the forward strand.
TGGGGTTGTATTTAGTGGCTCGTTCCAGCGAGGGAATGTTCTCTGCGTATCTGTGGAAGCCAGAAGATTCACGGTTAGCACAAAAGAAGTCTTGAGAACCTAGACATGGCACCAAATGTGTTAGAAATTATCGAGTAGATCAGGGGTGTGCAAACTTTTTNAAAATGAAATAATCTTTCATAACATATTAACCAGATTTACATAAAATCTGACTTTCATTTAATTTTTACAAGTTTGGCGGGCCGGATTAAAACATTTACCGGGCCGCATGTGGCCCCCGGGCCGTAGTTTCCCCACCCCTGGAGTAGATTGTCGGATCTATTTAAATCTGCCCAACAGTCAGATGGAAAAACTGAGTAGATTATCCGAGGCCCAGTGTTGAACGTCTCGTCTATAACCTGTTGATCAGGATCACTGACAGATCCTTTGGAGAGACGTTACGTCATCTCATGTCTGGAAGGATTTCTCTCACGCATTGCAGACGCCTGGACAGTTTGTTTACTCATGACGGCGATTAGTAACAGAATTAAAGCGTTTCAAAATAGAACCCTTGCTTTTCTCCAAAGATCCAAATTCTCCAAGATCTCCAAATTCAAGACGCTTACTGTAAAGGATCTCCGAAGTCATCAGCGTCGTACTGGTCTCGGAGAGTTCTGGAGAGGAAGAAGATCATGGCCGATGCCACCAGGAGAAACCCGGCCACTGAAGCAATGGCAATGCCCACCACCAGGGGCTCCGACACATACTCCTCGCAGTGTTCACCACGGTACCACCAATTCTCACCCACACGGCACCTAGGATCAGAGGTGTAAAGAGTACCAGACAATCATACTTGAGTAAATGTGCTGTANAACAAAAAGCTTCCAGTATCTTCAGCAGACTATACAGATGGCAAAATCGCCTCGTTCGCCCAAGAAATTAACCGCGATAAAATCGATTATGGTTTGTCAAAATGTAATGAGTAACGGTAAGTGTCAATTCAAATGTAGTGGAGTGAAAAGTACAGCTACTCAATGACAAATGCAGTGGAGTAGAGAGTAAAAGTTGCTTATATTTTTGATACTTGTCTTACAAGCCAAAAACACACTTAAGTAAAATAACAAAGTACATTTACTCAAGTACCTCACACCTCTGCCTAGGATCCAAACTTAGGAATTAGGGAGAGAAAAAAGGTGACAAGAAGGTTCCTGGCAGCACCAACCTGCAGATTGCTCCTTTGCCAGGTATGACGTCACACTTCCCATCATTCTGGCAGAAGTCTTCCTGTATGTCGCAGATACTCTGACAGGGCAGGCCGTCCACACTGAAATAGCCAGCGCTACACACACACTCGGCCTCTCCTGTCCAGCGGTTAACTAAACACTGGGAAAACTCATTACAGGCTTGAAACTTGCAGGGATCAGCTTGTTCACCTGAAAAAAAGGCAATGAAAATATTTTAAAGCTACACACGAGCAGTGAACTTTTGCACTTTTCCACACAATTTCGCCAATTGCTTGATTTTTTTTGGAGGGAAATTATTTTTATAAAATGGTTCATTGTTCTATTTGGTTTTAATAAGTTTGGTAAACTGGCATATTTTTCAATTTAGTTGTAACGAGTTTGGGAAACTATCACATTGTTCAATTTGGTCGTAACAATTTGTGGAAATGGTCACATTGTTCAATTTGGTTGTACCTTGTTTGGGAAATTGTCTCATTTTTCAATTTGGTTTCAATTTGGATGTAATAAGTTTGGGAAACGTTCACATTTTTTTTATTTGGTTGTACCAAGTTTGGATTCAAGATTGGGAAACGGTCAAACTTTGGGATTTGGTCGTTTGGGAAACCGTCTTTGGTCAAAAAAAGTTTGTGAAAAGGTCACACTTTGGACTTTTGTCAGAAGAAGTTTGGGGAAAAAAATCAAACTTTAGACTTTGGTCGTAACAAGTTGGGGAAACGGTTATACTTTTGTATTTGGTTGTAACAGGTTGAAGAAAGGCTCTTTGAGCTTTGGTCATAACAAATACATCACATTATTATTCATACATGCTTACAAATCATTTTTTAAAAGCTCTGGTGTCTAATAAACCATAATTTGACTTGAATAAATGCAAAAATGCATTAAAATAAACAAAACGATTTTTGTAGGAAAGTGAAAAGAAATTGAGCGAGTGGCCAGTTCTGGTTGGAAACACTCTTGGAACCTTTGCTTTGCTTTTAACTCATCCATCCAGCAAGTGTAAATACACACAGTGAAGTGAATACACACAAAAGCCAGGAGGATGATGGGTTCAGCGTCTTCCTCAGTCAGTTGTGCAATCTTCAGGTCCAGAATTTGAACCTACAACCTTTCAATTACCAGTCAAATTTTTTAATTATATTAAATTAGTCCAGTAGGCCACAACTGCAATAAAGCGGTTTCTCGGCAAAAGAGCTTACCTACATAATAACACACACTCAAATGAGCTACTAATCCGTCTATAGAACAAACAACAGTCAGCTACCACAAATACGACTAACTTTAAAAATTATTGTGTGTATTCTATGAATTACCTGATTCAACATCCAAAGAATATTTGTCTATTGCGAGGTTCATTGTTTGGTAAGCTGTGTTACAGAAGTCCTCTAAGATAAGATACACTGCTGTGGTTACGCCGTGAGGAACTGGCTTCCCGAACTTCATCCTGCTGTTAACGACAATACTGCCGTTCCTAAAGTTCAGGATCTCCAAATTTTTAAAATTGGTAAGGTTGGATTGTAGATATGGTACAAGCTGTGAAAAGCAGAAATCAGTGAAACGTCAACCACGCATCAGTCGGAGGAAACACAGCAAAGCCCTGACACACAATTCTAGTTACGGTAATGGAATTCAAGCTAATTCTAATTCTAATCAATTATCTCATTAGTTAGTGTTCATAAGAACAGCTATGCTAATGGTGTTAACAGATAATATGCAACCCCCACTAACAAAATCTCAAGACCTTCTACAACAACAAACAACAACAAATCTAAATGTCTTAAACTGTGTTTGAGGGTTAGATGTCTGGCTTTTCCCGCTAAAATGTTACTTTTCCCCCTCAAGTTTTGATTGGAACGTTTCAGAGATTCTAAATACAGATTGATTTGTTCTAGTTCTTACGATATCTTAGTCTCTACAAGCTCAAGCTAGAAAATTCTACAAAGCACACACTTTTCAAAAGCCTGATGTAATAATGATGTAATTCAAATAAATATCTCTATAGCAAAAGTAAGATAATGGTGCGTATACATAATTGTCATACATAGCCTTCGTAATAACTTGCTTTCCATAAATGTGAGCAATGTAATTACCTATTAACGTGTAATTCCTTGCTAATTGGCTATGGCTACTTCTGACCACCAAATACAGGATCAGGGCGACAAATATATCTTACCAGCTCCAGAAATCTCTGCTCTAGAGCTTTGTACTCAGTTGAGCTTTTGTTGAACAGATCTTCAGAAAACATCATGTTTGTAACTCGCAGACTGAAAAACACAGTTAAAGCCATGCCAGGATTTGAGGGTGAGGCCATTTTTTCCGTATCGGTTCCACGGGCGAAGCCACTGCCTTTGTCGTCTTCAAAACTTGGCTCTTCGTAAGGGAAGATGTCAAATGATACGTCAAACTGTGTGATGTTGGGGTTAAGAGGAACAAAAGCTTTCATGGTGGTGCTCACTGAGTCATCTGGAAGGATCGATTCTGGCACAACCGTGGCTTTGTTCACATAGTTGTCTGAAGTTTCTGGCACCTCAGTTATCTGGTCGGTGGGATTAAATTGTGGTTCCCGAAATAGTGTCTTGGTGCGATTCAAAGGAGTGAGTGTTTGTTCTGTGGGCGAATGAGATGATACAAGGGATCCCCCATCGCTAGGACTCTCTGGTAAAACAGTTTGTTCTAAAATGATTGGGGTCTTGGTGGGAGTCATGGTGGGAAATGATAATGTTGTCTTAATGGGATTAAAGGTGGGATTATGTGTCACTGCTGTGGATGAATGGAAGGACTCAATGGATTCCCCATCTTCAGGATTCTCTGGTAAAACAGTTTGTTCTGAAATGACAGACTGAGTTGGAGAGTAATTCTCCACATGGTACGTTAGCATCTCCGGAGTCGTCTCTTCAAGAACTAATTTGTTTGATGGCTGGGTTGGTATAAGGTTAGTGGTTACGTCTAGAACAGACTGTTCACTGCTGATTGATGGATGTAAAATGCGAGTGAATGGAGATTCCTTCTCAGCAGAAAGCGAAGTGGAATCTAAATTTGGTCCTTCAGAGATTATGACTATTGGGGCTGTTGCAACCGCAAACTCGTCTTCGGAAGAGTCTTCTTCGGATCCAGTCACTGTAGTTTCCGTTGGCCCAAGATTGAAGTCCATTAACAGTGTCTGAACATCCGTTGTTGCATCCCCAACTGTGGACGATGATGCGGTGGTTGTAATTTTGGAATCAGTGTCCATGCCATGGACTGCAGGTGTTGAGAAAACGTCTGTTGCTTCTTCTGTAGACGCTTTTACCGATGTCACAAATACTTCCCGAGTGGCGGTAGAAGGTGTGAACTCGTCCACATCAACTATGCTTGACTGGATTACCAAAGGCGTATTGGATTGAGGATGAACCGTATGGTCTTCATCCTCAGGAGTATGTGTTTCTGCACCGTGTCTTGGTGTGCCAGTATCATCTTGGGTTCCCACTGTAGTGTAAACATTGAACAGGGGTTGGCTTGTGGGATGGGTTGTCGTACTCATGGCTTCCTCAGGAAAATAATCATCATATTGTTCGACTGCAACTTGAGTCTGCATGGAAAGCTCTACTGTCAAAGTCTCCATAGTCCAGAAGACTGGGGCCTGCTCGGTTGTTGTGTACTGAGGATGGGTACGGATGTCTTGTGTCACCAGATGTATGTCTGAAAATGAATCCTTAGCACTAGAGTCTGGGTGAGGGTGCTCAAGCTGTTCCTCCAAGGTTTGGTGTTGATCTAACCATGGCCAGATGTCTGCACCTGGTATATCTCCAGAGAAACCTGAACCCGAACTGGGGTCTAATAAATCATCTGCCAGTTCAGGAGATTCCACAGGAAGAACTGGAGACTCCTTTTCAGTATTAACTGGCTCTGTTGATGATGCTATCGTTGTAGTATCAGTTGTACGGGTAGTTGTTGTCCCTAACAACTCCTCCTCTTCCAGATTAGTGTCGCCTGAGGGTATAAAAAAAACAAAGTGGTAGTCAAGTTGGTCATCGTTTAAATGGGGGATGATAGAAAACCTACCTTTCTCAACAGGAGGACGCGCACTGCTCGAGGTCTCCGATTTTGAGGTAAATGCAACATCCACATTTTTCAAAGATACTTCAGGAGTGGACGTTCTAGAACTTTCCTCAAATATAATGACGTCGTTTGCATTTGTATCCTCGGTCTGGCCGTCAATCCAAGGATCGAAAAGTTGAACGGTGCCCGAAGTGCCTTGATTTGTAAAGAAGAGATCGTTGCTTGCTAGTTCCTCTTCAGGAACAGTTGGAGGCTTGACTGTTGTAAAGAGCATTTCCTAGAAAGGAATGAACAGAAATTGATTTTGACCGTTAGCTGAAGATGACACAATGATGACAACCATCTTATTTCATATTAATGGCCTTGAAGAAGACTCCCAACTTGCAACTGAAACAATTCAAATAGTTGAATCTCAGTAAACGAGGCAGATTGTTTTGTTGCTTCACGATTATCCCAAATTTTCAGGTGGCACCTTCACTTGTCGTACTCCAGACACTACTGCACTTATCTCAAAGTAAAGCGACTTTCTCAAATCTGACCCATTAACCTTTAAATTAAAGTAACAAATACCCAGATTGTGACAGATGTTGCTTTTAACTTTGATGTATTTGTGGGAAAATGTACTTAATTGGTGTGTTTTCATAATCACGAGATCAAAAAAAGTGTAAACATTTTACTAACTCAATAGTTAAAATAGATTCGTTTCCTATAGGGATTGGGTTATTGCGATTGGTCATTCCCCAATTTAGTGTATGTCCCGTCCCGTATGGTCCAGAGTTGTTGAGAGTGGCGCTAGCTACCCGTGACCCAGAAATGGAGTAAGTAAAAAAACGGATGGATTGGGTTATTGAGACACTCTGGATGATTCTGATAGGTCTGGACGCTTGCCACCTAACCCAGACTGCATATACCTCACGTCACTGCAGATGATGGGGTTTCCAGGGTGGTGGGCTCAAATACCACTTTAATGCTGAGCTGAGCCTGGCCACTGTGTGACCTTTAAGGCCACAGTGAAGGTAATCCAAGGCCCACTTAGTGTTAACTGCTCTTTACCTTTGGAAACCATATAAGAACAACACCTGATAGCCAAGTAGCATTTTAGCATGATTCTGCCACTTTATAATGGAATTTAGGACAGGGATCAATGAGATAGAGGATGATGTGTCAGGTTGGCTAGACACACTCGGCCGAAGGTTTCAGTCGCGATGCATCTCGGAATAAAGTCACTGAGCCTCCACACTAAGGTTTCTAGGCTGTACCGGCTTATCAATACACAGTAAAGCCTGGAGATGGTGTCCAGGGAGAAGGACAGAGAGAATCCCTGCTAGCCAAAGAAGAAAATGTAAATCTAAAATATGGATAATATGAACTTAATTAATATTTAAAAAATGTAAAGAAGTTCCACAGGGTTGCCACATAGTAAATGCTCGAGAGGTCAATCAAGGTCCAGTTGGAGAATCAATCTACAAACCGTCCTACATCATTTTCACTACTATGCCATTTTTCTAGGGTAGTTGTGGTCAAGTGGTCTGGGACTTGGACTCGAGAGGTTCGGGTCTCCCAAGTGTCGTTGGGGAAAACACTAACCCCCTCATGCCCCCCAGGCTTAGGCTGCCCACTGCTCCGGGTTTGTGTGTGCTAACTTGACTTGGATGGGTCAAAAGCAGAGCACAATTTGGATATGGTCCCAAAGTCCATATTGACAATCTCACTCACTTTACTTTAGTTGGTGTTGTCATGGTTCTCCACAGACTTTTCACATATAAACTCAAAAGACCATTATTATAATGCAGTTAATGACCCTCAACAAGACCAACAACGAGACTGGGGTGTGCAAATTTACCAGGTTGGGTGGTAAAAAAAAAAATCACTAAATATATCAAGACAAGAACATTAAACTGCATCTCTCCACAACTGAAGAGAGCTTGGACAACAGCTTCATGTGGTCCCAACATAAGATTGTTGTACTCCAAAATGGATGGAGAAGCAACTTCTAATCTGTTTATCAGTATGGAGCCATCAGTAGAGGGAAGAGGTGGAAATCTGATTTCAATCTGAAATCTTGGCCGGTGGAGAAAACCTTGGTGACCCCGGCCATCTTTTAGTCTTCTTCCATCTGGGAACATGCCCTGAAGCGTTAAGGCCAAACCATCAGGCTAAAGCTACATCCAACAAGCTGTCAGGAAGTTGAACTCTCTACCCTCTCCACCTCTGGACCACACAAACAAAAATTCACAGGCTGCTTCTTCTCAACCGAAAACGTTAGCACTTTTATGCAACACAAAGGACTCGGTACCACAGCTTTTACAACATGCCATGCTTTCCTGGCATTTAACCCCATGACCGTTGGTTTTGCTACTGAATGAGCCAGAGTCTTCGTTTTACAGCTACAGCTTCTCTTGTCAATGTACCAATACACATTTGTGTAGACCTAAACAAAATTTGATCATACTTTTACGAGTGATGGACGTAGTAAGTCTATTGTTGTGATTAAAGCGATTCATTGTGATTTTAAATCTCAGTCAAATTCACACATTTTCACAAAGAAAAGATAAAACGTTTCTCTTTAATGTCAACTCTTGCTCAACTTTTATATAAGAAGAAATAAAGGAAATCTTTAGTGATTCTCAACAGAAGAAATGTTCAGCATTCTTTAAACAGAAAGAGCAATTTCAACAACAGCTCTGTTGATTCCATATCTTGCCTATATAATGAAACAATATATTAATTGGTAACTATATAATGAAACGATACATTAATTACTATGTAATGACAATACATCAATTAATAACTATATAATACAGGGGTGGCCAACCAGTCAGACACTAGAGCCACTTTTTTTCTGTTTTAGAGACACAAAGAGCCACATCATACACACAGGCACATAAACATCATCCCATTCCTTAATCTTGTATACACACACACACTCAAGAGCCACAGGTTGGCCACACCTGATATAATACAACATTATGTTATGTACCTTTAGGTTGATGTAAATAACAGGAACATATTGAGTAGGAATTCTTTTTAGTGACTTTCACTGCTTCTGATCTTTTCACAACTTGGTGACATTGTAGATCTTTTAATGAGTTTTTTTTTTTCATGAGTAATTCCCCAAGGCAACAAAAACACTGCTCTGTGAAGTATCGCTCCCTTTTTTAATATATGAAGTGCCAACAACACTAAAAAGTTTCTTTGGTGATTCTCAACAAAATGGTTTGCACTTTCTGAACAGAAAGAGCAATTCCTCCAACAACAACCACTCCGCTGATTCCACTTCTTAGCCAGATGAATCTCTCTTTTGTGGAATGAAAAATTGCTGATTTGATCAAAGCTGATATTTCTATCTTCATTCGCCAGCCGCCGAAACGAAAATTCTGGCTTGAACTAAAACACAAATCAGTAAAAAAAATCAACCTCTTCTCTCTACCGTCATTGTAGCATCAGAATTATCTTCTAAAATACATCTCCTAACTTGCAGCTTCTGGTACCCAAATTTACAATGGGACAATGGTAAATTGTCCAGTTGTTAATTAAAAAGCTGGATCAGAACTTCTCAATTCAGATTCTTGATGTGTACCAACAAACTAGCTATGACGTCCAAAGCTTTAACGTTTCTGAGACAGAGTTTTTATGAAGGTCGTGGACATTTGTCCAGTCCAAGACCAGATGGGGTACAGTAGGAGCGCCTGCAAATCTCATCCTTTCATGTTCATGTCTCGGCACGAGGAACACGCCCTAACAGAATCACGCCGGGCAGATAACGGTCCTTTAGCCTCAATTTCCCCTGCCGTGATGGTTCAACTCCAAAGATCTGAAGAAAATACTACCACCTGTTCATCGGTTCCTGCCGTAACTCTCAAAAATGATTCCACCGGCAATAAAAGTGAGAACCCACTTTGCGGAACAGCGAGCCAGAATTCCTCAAACTTTTTTCTTTTTGGCCTTTTACACTCGATGCTTTGGTGTAAAAGGAGAAATGGATCCATAATGACAATTTACCATCATTTTGGGGCTTGAAATGCAATGGATGAGCAACTCACCTTCAGGTCAGTTGGACCACCGGTGGATTTCTCAAGCGGCAACGTCTCGACTGTAAATCCAAGAGAAACAACATATAAAACACTCATTTAAAAACCCCAAACTAGTTCTGAGCTTGTTGGCCATCTTGATCCATCAATGCTAGAAGATAGTCACTCTTTGCAAACGTAGTTTCACAGGAATACAAACAATACAAAATAAAGTAAATGCCTCTCAGAACTTCTAGAAACTTCTCAAGTGTGACCATTAAAACATCTCTTACAATTCTCCAGCTGTAGGGAATCGGGGTCCACGTCCAGAGAGCTGTTTTTGAAGACGTTCTCCTTGTGAAGAGCTTCAGTGATGTAATTTCGAAAGTCTGCGATGGTATAAACCACTGTGGGCAGCTCATCAGTATCGGTCAATATGTTCTCAACCATATTGGAATGCAGGTTGATGTAATCCATAGTTGCGTTACTGATTCCGGCGCCATCTCCTTCGAGAACCACTGCGTAGTGGACCACCACTGCCAGACCCCTGGAGAATTAGAGACAAAAAAGAGACATTATTGGCTTTGAACTGACATCAAATGAAACGCTTAATTTATTACAAATGTGATAAAATTAACGAAATATTTTTAATATGAAAATGTTGCTAANGCAAAGGTGTCTGAGATGTTATCTGGAACCCATTCGTCGTGGCGCTGTCTTCTTTTAAGACTATGGTTCCCTGAGTTGTCGTCACATGACTTACATCTTCCTTTGGCATAATCTCAGTTGTCGGTTTGTCCTTTCCCACTTGAACAACCATGTATTCTGGACTCGAGTCCTCAAAAAGATCAAAAAGTGTCTCTTCGCCAACTTTTCCGTGTTCGTCGAATTCGCCAATCGAGCTTTTGGTTTCAAACTGCAGAATTTCAGTTTCAGGAGTAGCGCTTTCAGAAATATCGTCAAGTGTNTTTGCAATTGTAAATGACAAATTCAAAGTCCCTCACCTTCTCAACAAACAGCTCAGATAAGTGCTGGTAGTAATAACTTGAGGGATCTCTTAGAGCATCGTCGTAACTTTCTCCTTTCAGCTTGATGCTCAGCTCCATTATGTGATCTCCTGAAGGACGGACTGGTTGGGCCACAATGTCATCAATTTCATTGCCAATCTCATATGCAAAAGAAAGACATTTACTTGCATTGAAACGTTACTTTTCATTTCAATGTAAAGAGCAAACAACAAAGTCATGATTTGAAATAAAGTGCCCTCACCATGTGGCTCTCATCAAAAATTTCATTGGAAATCTGCAAAGTGCTGGAAATTGTCTTTTGAACAGTTGTTGTTAAGTCGTTTTGCAAAACGGTGACGTTCTCCGTTTCCAAGGAAGGAAAAGGTTTGTGGCTCCTGTCGTTAGGTGTTTCTGAGATTACATCAGGGATCTGCAGAACGTCCGGTAGAGGTTCGGAAACGAGCAAAGGTGTCTGAGATGTTATCTGGAACCCATTCGTCGTGGCGCTGTCTTCTTTTAAGACTATGGTTCCCTGAGTTGTCGTCACATGACTTACATCTTCCTTTGGAATAATAGAGGGACGTGTAATCTCAGTTGTCGGTTTGTCCTTTCCCACTTGAACAACCATGTATTCTGGACTCGAGTCCTCAAAAAGATCAAAAAGTGTCTCTTCGCCAACTTTTCCGTGTTCGTCGAATTCGCCAATCGAGCTTTTGGTTTCAAACTGCAGAATTTCAGTTTCAGGAGTAGCGCTTTCAGAAATATCGTCAAGTGTGATCATAGTCGTTTCTACTGATCCTGCTTTTTCTGAAGACCCGCCACTTCCTTCTAAAGATTCTCCCAAGATGAAGTCGTCTAGGCTTATGATAGTAGTGTCCCTCCCAATATCGTGATCTTTGTCGAATTTGGTTCCAAATTCAGTAGTCATCTCAATAGGCTTCACCGTTTCACTTATTTCCTCACCAGCTGTGGAGATTCTTTCAGTGACTGAAGAATCAAGTCCTTCTTTGAAGGTAATGGTGGTTAGTCTGGGCGTTTCAGTCTTCCCTTCGTCAACATCTTGGGTTTCATCTAGAAGGCCTTTAGTAGTAATTTCCAAATGACCATGGGCTTCGGTTTGAACTTCTCTATCTAGGGTCAACTGAGACGTAGTCATTAGACTTTCCTCCACCGTGGTTATAAAAGTGGTTTCGACAAACTGCTCATCTGTCAGAACTTCAGGTGATGCATCCATGGTTGTACTGAATGAAAACCTTGGAAGTTCAGTAGTTGTATGTACAGGATCCTTTGGTGACGTAATCAGAGAACTTGTGGAGATATCTAACATGGTTCCAACAGTGGCCAAAGGTGTAGCTGTGGTTAAAGCAGGTTGAGTTTGTTCAGTGATGCCATCTATTGATCCTCTGGTCATGTCTTGTTCCACCTCAAGTTTGGTCATTGTAGTGGCTGTTCTGGGACTGTATGTACGAGTGTCTTGTAAAGTCTCAAAAGTGTCATCAACTGGACGTCCCTCAGTCACTGTCAACTTTGTCCCAACATCACCTAAGTTGTGTCCAGTAGTAGTGTCAAATTTTCGAGTTTCACTCTCAACCATCTCCAAATCTATTAAGTCTCTACCAAAGTCTGTGGAAAAGGTAGTTCGTTCCTCTGGTGAACGAGTTGTGGTTGTGAAAGAATCTGGGCGAGAGTCAATGATTTCCAAAGTGGAGTCTTCTAGAGGTTTCTCGGTCACCTCTAACATGGATTCCGAGACAAGATAGTCGCCTTCATACGACACAGTAGCATACGAACTCCCAACTGGAGTGTCAGTAGTGTTTTGTTCCGACTTCAGATCAGTTTCTAAATCCGAATGTGATTTTGTAGCACTTCTGGGTTCTGTGGTCGTTTCTGAAATGATCCCGTGAGAGTTTTCAATGGACGTTGGAATATACTTAAATATTTCTGAAGAATAGTCTCTAGGAGAGCTTTCAGTAGTCACTGCTGTAGACTCGGTGAAGACCTCTTCATGATAAATACCGACATCTGCTGTGTTAAATAGCCCCATTGTAATATCCAATCCTTCCACCACTTTGGTTTCAGGATGTAAATCGTGTTTGTATTCGGTGATGTCTGCTGTTGGAGTACTGGTACTGATTTCTAGTGAGCTCTGGGAGGTTGCAGGTAAGTGATGGTCTAATGTAGAATCTTCCGGAGGTCTACTTGTGGTCATTTGTTCAGAGACCAAATTGATATTTAAACGTTTGGTGGTTACATCTTCCATCTCAGAACCTTCGGTGACACCATGAGACACTTCCAGATCGTCTTCTGTAAATTCACTTGGGAATATGGTGGGATTAGTTATGCTAGCTCCTGATGAGCTATAAGAGGTTGTGGTGAGAAAATCAAACTTGACTGTGGAATGCTCTTCTAGAGTTTTCTCTGTAGTCACTAACACAGACTCGGAATTGACCTCACCACTTTCAGAGCTAACAGCCTCTGTGCCTACAGAAGTACCTGTGGTAGCGTCCCCTTTGTCGCCATTTATGGTTGAACCTTCAGTGAATTGACTGGCGAAGTCAGTGTGTGTTTCCAAAGATTTGCCGATGGTTGCAGTTGTAGAATCTTCAAGCGTTTTACCATTTACTAATAAATCCTCAGTGATTAGATCAACCTCACCATCCATTGTCTTGACGGGACCTTCAGTGGCATCTAGATCATTCCTCATATCTGGGGCCTTAGTGATAAGTTCCACTTGTGTTTGAGTGATTTTTCCGGAAAATTCTTCGATGATAGTGGCAGTAGTGGTCTCTGGTTTTTGTGTAACTTCATCTGAGTCTGTTTTAGCCTCCAGAAGCTGCTCATTGGCTGTATCAGAAGAGAAAGAACCAAAGACTTGAGTAAAAATAGCTTCTGTGGTCATTTTTCAGCCTGTACAGATGCTCAGTAAATTATTTACAATTAAATACCACAATGGCTGAGGATCCCGCCACCTTTTCACTTACAGTCACTGAGCACATTAAACGGATTAAAGTCTATTTACTGTACATCCTGAGTCAGGGAGCAGTAGGTCTCTGATTTAACCGCTAAGCCTGATGCAGACAGTAACTACACATTAATAACGGCTTGACCAAAATAAACATCACCAGTCTGCTGTAAAAATAATAATGCCGTGCTTTTAAACTCAGTATGCGAAATACTGTAAATTCAGTATGCAAAGTTTTTTACCTTTTTCAGTCGTGATTATATTCGTCTGTGTTGACAAGGTAGTTGAAGTTGTCTGGTGCCTGTGAGAGAGAATATATGAGAAAGACGATAACGTGAGAGGAAATATAAACCTTTATGTGTGGACTACTTTTATTCGTTTCCTACTTTAGCCGGTGAACACCTATGTGTCTAACCGGTGTCTGATGCTATGCCGCTAATGCTAATAGCTAAAATTGGCTTTAGCACGAACTAAAACGTATTTCTGGCTAGCGGTTTGGAGATTGAGTCCATTTTAGTACAGTCAATTTATAGTTAAAATAGAATGTGCCGTACTAAAATGTGAACCAGTCCACTTTGTACTTGTTTGTGCCCATATGTCAGTAGCCTGTAAGCTAAGGGCAAAGATCCTACCTGCATTCGGGTTGCCAAGGGCTGGTAGGCACACTAATGTAGAACAAATACATCGATTGCGTTGATTAGATTTACTTTATTAACATTATAAAACAGTGTGTTATTTTTCCATCAGGCTACATCTAGAGGCTGAAAGCACTTGTAGCAAAAATATTAGCATTTTAGTGTTATTAAAAGCGCCTGTGTCTGGTAGATTTTCTCACCTTGATGTCACTGAAGTCATTCCTATCCTCTGAAAAATACAATGAGGGAAATGTTTCAAGTTCTTGATATGACTTCTTGTATTATTTTTATCTTTACTTACAGTTGTAATCATAGCAAGATGCTCGGCAGATTGACTAAAGCTCTGGGCGATGTCAGTCACGCTGGCGCTACCGTTTTGACATCTTTTCACCCAGAACTGGTACTCGTCTTTCTCTGGCAACCGATCCCAGAAGATCTTGAAAGCCTCCCACACCGTCTCCTGACACACTATGGCGAACACAAAGNTGATGTCTGCTGTTGGAGTACTGGTACTGATTTCTAGTGAGCTCTGGGAGGTTGCAGGTAAGTGATGGTCTAATGTAGAATCTTCCGGAGGTCTACTTGTGGTCATTTGTTCAGAGACCAAATTGATATTTAAACGTTTGGTGGTTACATCTTCCATCTCAGAACCTTCGGTGACACCATGAGACACTTCCAGATCGTCTTCTGTAAATTCACTTGGGAATATGGTGGGATTAGTTATGCTAGCTCCTGATGAGCTATAAGAGGTTGTGGTGAGAAAATCAAACTTGACTGTGGAATGCTCTTCTAGAGTTTTCTCTGTAGTCACTAACACAGACTCGGAATTGACCTCACCACTTTCAGAGCTAACAGCCTCTGTGCCTACAGAAGTACCTGTGGTAGCGTCCCCTTTGTCGCCATTTATGGTTGAACCTTCAGTGAATTGACTGGCGAAGTCAGTGTGTGTTTCCAAAGATTTGCCGATGGTTGCAGTTGTAGAATCTTCAAGCGTTTTACCATTTACTAATAAATCCTCAGTGATTAGATCAACCTCACCATCCATTGTCTTGACGGGACCTTCAGTGGCATCTAGATCATTCCTCATATCTGGGGCCTTAGTGATAAGTTCCACTTGTGTTTGAGTGATTTTTCCGGAA
>SOMO01000762.1:24295-34856 GCA_028128575.1 Paedocypris carbunculus
ATTTAAGGGGAAAATACCCAAATAGGGTAAATATTAACGCACTCTTAAACAGAAGGTTGCTGTGTTCATGAAAATAAAAAATACAATTTAGCCTTTTTACAGATAATAGCCTACAATCATTTTGCGAGATGCCTCACTTCACAGAACATGTGTACGACATGAAGTCAGACATTCTGCGCAACAGTTCTGTGTGGTTTCAGAGCTCTCCGCCACCCTGCGCATAGATTAAAGTCCAAAAACACCCTGGTAATGTTCCCACACAGGTCTTTTACTGGGTCTTAAACAAAACCTGTTGCGCTCGAGACTATTTTAAGTCGCCTGTAAATCAGTGGGTGAGCATTGTGGACAATTAGCATGGGTTGTTGATTGAACGCAGACTTTGTGGCTTGCTAACTGCTGCTCCTCCACTATAATTGATTCAACGTTGCCCTGATTGGGTGCAGAGCGGCTTTGCCCGAGGCTCTGTAAACCTATCCGGTCCGGCAAGGCTTCAGAATGGCCCCTCTGGGAGAGGTCAGCTCTCCGGCCTGCTGTGGGAGACAGGTTCATTGTTGCTTAGATGTCCGCAATCCGACTCTTGGCCTTTTCTCGTTGGCCAACACAGCTGAGCAGTTGCCTGTTTGTTTCGCTCAACAAGTTTTGCTTTTTTACATTTGTCTCTTTGCCTCTTGCTTGCTCCAGAACCAAAGCTTGGATTTCATGCCACGCACCCACTGTGCACGACCCCGGGGTCGGCGCTGTCATTCTATTCACCCTCTTCAGAATACGAAGGCCTTCATTAATAATGAGCAATCCGTGACCTCCGACCTCGGCCCTGACCTCTCGTGGTCTCAGTGTTGCATTAAGACCACTAGAGTATATCTGCTGCCAAACCATCTTGTCCGTCCAGTTATCCGAGATCTGTAAAGCATTTATTTAACAATATTCAGTTTCCTCCGCGATGAGGATGTGCTCAAGCTAATGAGGTTTTGGGTTTAACAAAGTGTGTTATTATAAAAGCAGCCCTCTGGAGCAGAAGAGAAATGAACTGGAAACGAATTTGCCTGTCGCTCGCGCTCATCCATGAAGTTCACGGGACTTGAGGGCGAGGACCTCCGCAACAAGCTATTACCCAGACGTTTATGCGTCTGGCCTAAAGAATTTGTTGGTTTTTGCACCGGGCTTAGGTTTGAAACAGAAAAGCGGAGGGTTGTTATCATAGGGCGGCGTAAATGAAGGTCATCCGTCTAGTCGTTGTATACATTCGCATGCGTGTGTTAATCAGCACACGGGGTTAACCACGGGATAGCCCTGTCGCCTGATGAGTGACATACACCACACTGCTCTCCGCTAATCGCCGCAGCACCAGAGGGGGAAGATGAACCTGCGACTCCATGAATACTTTCCTCAATATCACACATGTCAAACAAGCAGCAACCTCATCCCTACTGATAGTCCCGTTCCCACTCACTCACGTCCAGTCCTCTGCCACGTCTCATCCAGCCATGTGAACGAAAATTCACATTGTGATATTTTCTAGTGTCAAGACGGTGGGACACAACATTCTATTAGACCTTAATTACATTATTTGTGTAACAAAATCTGTATTGTAACTTTATTTAAAGAAAAAAGTAGTAGTAGGACATAGAGATAAGGACTGAGAGAAAGAGAGAGAGAGAGAGAGAGAGAGAGAGAGAGAGAGAAAAAGAGAGAGTTTACGTTGTCACACTTCGAACATCGTGTGAAACAAACGTTTACAAACGACTTTGCTAAAAAATAAAAAATAAGCAGAAACAGCGCTGCACGCGTGCCTTTACGGTTCTCTTTTAGTAGAGCCGCTCTTAAAGACACTACACAAACATCAGAGCTGATCGCGCCTCGCAGGTGTGATCGATTAATTCCGCCTGTTACAACACTTTCACCGTTCGAATAGCAATGTCTCTGTGTCGTCATTAAATGTCGTAATGAAACAAACGTGTTCTACTGTATTAAAGTGTTTATATACATGTGTAAAAATGTAATTCATGAATGTGTGACGGTATACATGATATTACAAAATCCATATCGTGGCACAACTCAATACCAGTTTTTCAATACGCGTTAATACTGGTTTACCACCCACCCCTACCACTCGGTCTAGTCAGCGTGTTTAAAATACGGTCAGCCTCCCACAAACGCCAATGTGTTTTTAACCTAGAGAGACTATATATCTCCAAGCTGCACAAAAATCTCACACGGAGCATTTTCCATGGGAAACTTGCAGAGAAGCCACTCTTATTTGGCGCTTTTTTTTTCCTCCCTCCTTCACCTTCATCCGTCTTTTGAGGCGTTTGCCAAGCCAGCACAGCTTGAAGTCCTGGCAGGCTATTGTTTGTCTGTGATGTTAATGCTTCTGGGCAGACATTCTTCTGGAAGGGGTGAATGAGTGATATCTGAGGCATTGGGAGATGTACCATTGCCTCCCCACTGAATGATGGGACAACTGTAGTGAGCAGCTTCATGACTAGCCTGGAGATGTAACGTGAGGAGGAGATCCTCCATCTGTGCCACTAAAAAGGTCTCGTGGGTTAGTTGACCAACAGCCTTGGGATGTGTCAGTCATTGCCTCCAGCGCCCTCTTCAGGAAGCTTACAGGTGCACTTGGAATTGTCCCTTAGGAAACCATACAAATGATTCGGTCTCATCCCGGGGCCTTTTCTTAGCTTGATGTGTTTTCCTTTTATTGGAAAATCAATGGCATCTTCACAGTTTCTTTTGATTTAATTGACTTCCTGTGGAAATTCCTGCCTGAACAACCTTCATTTTTCATTCCATTGTTAAGTCTGGGGATTCTGACCTTGGGATGAACCGACTTTAATCATGAACTCCAGAAGCCCATTGCCTCCTGGTGCCTTGGCTTTCTCTAGACCGGGGTCTGCTCCGGTCATCACCCATCACCCACTGTATGAACATGGCGAAATACATGGTGAATGGAGAGAATCGACTGAATGGACAGATTATTAATATGGACGTTTTCTTTGTTGAAGGCTTGTTCTGATGAAGCTTTGTGTCATGTTTGTGTAAGAAGCCTGATAGATACCATTAGGGAGTCTTTTCTTTATTATAATGATGAATCGGCAGGACATTGTGGGCTTTATTGACCATCTGGAACAGACTGAAGAAAGCGCTGAACACCAGCATTGACGAGCTTTTTGTCTGTTATTGGCTTTAAAGCGCTGAGATGTCTTTATGGGCACATTTGAGAGACAAGAGAAGATGAATTATGTGGTTTATTTGTATTATATATTATATTATAATTCATATTTTGGTATACATGTGTGTATTTACCGGAGCAAGATTCTCATCTATTCAGCGCTTTTATGAACCGCTTTTTCCATTTCGTGGTCACAGAGCAATACACACAGACATTCACTCTCTCGTTACTCTTAATGCACAATTGATTTGAAATTCCAATTCTCCTGAACATTTGTTGAGACCCATACTGGCCTTCAAACTTTAATCTCCAAGAATAAAGTTCTCGAGTTCTTCTTGCTGTGAGGCTGAGCCACCATATCATTCGGAATAAGTTGCGCAAAAAACATTTAACATAATTGAGTTTTTGACTATTTTACACCAAATTTACTTTTGACAATTTTACTACCGAATCAAATGATAATCTTGATTTAATAAACGGCGAAACACTATTACCGCAATAACTCATTGCCGTGCTTAATGAAACGTAATAACCGCAATCCAGTTTTAATGATGTTAAAAACCACATCGTCTTTTTCACATATCAACGCCATTTTCTTTGCTTCCAACCTACACAGCGATGAGAATTGAAAGCAGCAATCGTATTTTTTCCAATTAAAACCATAATGACGTATGGTTTGGTAGTGAAAGTTGGTATTCAACCTGCCTGGAAGCTTCGTGTTTACTCTTCAGATGCGGCATTTCCATCTCAAGTTTGCTTTCCGTTCACATGACGTCGCTCCAAAAGCAGTAAACAAAAGATTTTTCGAAATAGCCCTAAAGTGTTTGCAGACTTTGAGCACCAAGGAAGTTCATGCCAAACATCCATTCACATGCTTAGTAAGCACTGCCAGGCCGTCCCAACGTACGGGGACACTCAGTATTCAAGCAGTGCATTTGAACTCACCATAATGATAATCTGAAAGGGTCTTGAGCTCCATCTGCTCTCAATAGTCTTTTATTGTCCATAATGAGTGGAAATCTTTGTGTCAGCAGGCCCAGCTGTGCTTCTGTCCACAGCAGGATCGCAATGCTAACCTGAAATTAGTCAGGAAGCTCAGCCGGCCTCTCTAGGGTTCCTCCTGGGTGTCCATCAGCTGCAGCCTTGTTTTGTCACTTCCAAAGTAACGCTATGTACCGAGCATTCCCACTTAAAATACCTGCGGGATTGAGCCTAGTCAGCATCTCCGTCCTCTTCTACTGTAAACACATTGTATAGAGTCGTTCCAAACACATCTACGGCGAATTGTAGAGCCAACCTTATAAGGAGCTTATGGGGGCTTGTTTTCAAGTCACTTTCTGGTGACTCGTGAGATTGATCTCGTCCACATTCCGGTGACCGTCATGTTTGGTCAGATCCTCTTGAGGTTATCTCACTTCACAATAAACAAGATGTAAATCTGGAATAGTTGGCTTTTTTGGCACTAGAGGCCTTTTTTCCCTCACGCCGGCATTCCTCAGAGTGCCATATTTCAAGCTATCATATCTCACCCATGGAAAATGTGTTCTTTCAGCTGTATTTAAAGCATGTATGTCAACGGTCGGATTATGAATTTTCCTCGTGGCCCTTTGTGAACGGAGATCGGATGATTTATGCGCTTTCACATTTGTGGTAATTGCCCTCAAATAAGTGGCTTCCTCCAAAAGTGGCCTTTCTCTGAAGTAGGTCCTGCTCTGCTCGTAAAACACATGAAGGAGAATAACTGCGTCGCTAATATTTCATATCACATACATGGTCTTTTACTGCCGGCTGGGAAATTAACATGGTTTCTTCTGTCTTTCTGGCGCAGGTTCTTCCGAGGAGACTACCACATTGACGTGTGCATTAACGATTATTTGGATGTGTACTGTCCCCACTACATGGAGACGGTGCCAGAGGAGAGAACGGAGCGCTACGTCCTCTACATGGTCAACTATGACGGCTACAGCTCGTGCGACCACACGGCAAAGGGTTTTAAGCGATGGGAGTGCAACCGGCCACATTCACCCAACGGGCCCCTGAAGTTCTCGGAGAAGTTTCAGCTCTTTACGCCTTTCTCCTTGGGTTTCGAATTTCGGCCCGGCAGAGAATACTACTACATCTGTGAGTATCTTGCTTGTTGTATGATTTGATGTGGGTTGTTGGTGGAATTCCGATACGCTTGCCCTGCGAAATCCATCGTGGTACATCGTGACTTTTATAGACTTTTCGACACGGAAAAAAAAGCTGTAGAAATGGTAAGTATCGCATGATGGTTCCTGCAGAGAAAAAACAAAGCCCATGTCTTGCATTAATGCTTTACTTTAAAGACCAGTATCTCGTTACGAGCATCGAGGAAAAGGCAAGTCATTGCCAAGTATGACTTTGTTTTTCAGGAGTCTTGGCAAACAGGCCACAAGGAAAACATGAACCTTGGAGAAAAATATCTCCACTCTCTTGGTCTTCCTCTAAAGAGTCTTTGTTGCAAACTTCCAGTCTCAGCTTTCGTTTGCTCGTGAGAGGGCTCTTAAAAACAAGCATCTAAACCCATGTTTTTACAACTGGAGTCAGATCCCTACAGGGCGGGAGCGGGAAGACAAAATAAGGCACGGGAGCGATCCAACAGCTCGGACGGCTGAGGGCTGAGATGGGTTCATTTATGCAGGCGCACGTAGGAGACGTGGAGCGTTTGATTTGGCGGAATACGACCTTATGATCTGACGGATCTCATGGGCGCGTAAAACAATGGACATGTTTTCATGGGAAGGGAAAGGAAGAAGTGAGGGAATGTGGACGGGGAAAGTGGCCGGAAAAAGACACACGTTTATAGAGCGAGATGGGAATGCACACTACATAACATTCCGGGGTTAGATCCCAGCAGGAGATAGTGATGTTTTGCAGTGATGTGAGTGTCTGTCACAGGCATTGCACCACGGTGTAATTGACTTCTTTCCCCGAAGGCCTGTGAGTAAGAATAATAGAATGGGGAACATTTCGGCTGAACTGATGAGACTGTCAGGCATTATGGGAGTTTTACAGTTACTGCGGAGTTGGGAAACAACGACTCGCAGTGCACACGCCTCATTCGCGTCCCACTCGGTGTGATGATTCAGCTAACGCAAGCTCTCCACCGTCAAGAAGGACATTTCCGATGAAATTAAAAGTAGAGAGAACGGGATATAAGCACGCTGTCAGTCTTCTCCGCTCAAACCGTAGAGCGAAGCTGTCTCTGCGCCTTGGATAACCTTGATTTAATTGGAATTTATTTTGCCATGTTTTTTCGATAGATGAGTGTATTTTAAGGCCAAAGCTCCGGATAATAACACGATGTTCTTGCTAATTGCAATCAAGTGTGAAAAGGTCATTTTTAATTTGTAAAAAGTAAATCTTGTTTTTAGTTAGCAAACATCTTAGAGTTGACCTCAACCAATGAGAGCTTGGGGCGGGGCCTCACACGCACCACGCCTACTTGGAAACTATCCATTTCGTCTTCTGGTTTTTTGGGGGTCACACTCTAATATACACATGAAACACTCCAATCATTTAGCATCTATTCCACTTCTACCATTTCTGTGTCCTCCATGTTGGAATTCTGAAACAAAGCGTTGTCTCTTTAATATTTCTTTGTTAATCAGCCTGTCGTAGTTCTGTCAGACAGTAAGTCTTTGTTTGTCGGTGTGACGGCTAATCACTCCGAGTGAGGGGTCGCTCCCGGAGCGCAGCAGGGGTGACAAGCCCCGTCTCTGTGCTGTCAGTCACCAGGCCTGTCCTTCTCAGGAAGCCATCAGAAGGGATCAGAGGGCCCGGCCCTTGGGGTCAAATGTGAACATGCTCCGGTGACTGCAGTTGAACTCACAGTCCTGAGCAGCTCAAGGCAGCATGTTTTTCCAATATGGCCAATGTGGAAGTCTGATCGTAATCTTGGAGGATAGAAATCCAATTTCAAGGGAGGGTTTTTGGTCGGGCTCTCTCTCCTGCGTAGGCAAGGCTAACGACGGTGTAGGCAGTCTGATACGACCCAGCATCAAAAGACCCAGACTGCTATTTGTAGTCTAGTCCCTCCGTCTTCATAAGACCATAAGATAAACCAAAAACATTCCCACTTTGTGCTTAAAGCAAAGATCTGATTTGTAGCTTTGATAAGAACACGGTACTTTGTGGTTTTCTTACAAGTGCCGTAGCCGCTACCTGAGCCAAAATTATCCTCCACATTACAAAGTGCTTTTAAAGCACTCAAGAATGCGTGAGAAGAGAGATAGGTGTGCGTCTTATCTCAAAGATGGAACATCTATCCATCGTTTTCTCATTTATCAGACGTCTCGGTTACATCTCATGTGATCTATCCAACCCGTAGCTGGGATGGTGGTGTCTGGGAGGTTTATTGCCGCTGGCTGTCTGCAACTCGGGTGGATAACGACACAGGGATCTGGTGTCCACTGTGTGGGAACGGATACGTAGATGAGCAGCCCAGGCCGTGAGCGTGTAGAGTGTCTTTGAACAAGCAGAGTTGGTGTAGCCATGTCGTCTTGATGTTTGGCCACATGCTGAGAGCAAACGTCCTCTGATGACTGACGGATCTCAAGTTTGTCGGGGAAATAAGTTGCCATACTTTTCAATTCACAATGCAATTTACCACAACCACACAATTACAGTTTTTGATTGGACCGAATGCTACACGATTTAGACAGAATGCTAATGAGCTAAATCATGTCCTAGTACAGAAGTTTAAAATACATTAGTTATTTGGGACAATATTCCACTTATTCCACTACTAGGGCCAACAAACGTGTCAGCTTTTGAANACTGGTTATTAGGACCGAAATGATCGTGTTCCGATATGATGCGTTTAACCAAAATCAACTGTGATCATTTATTATACATGAAAGCAAAGTACAGACATGTAGGATCCATAGTTCCCCTTTGGTGAACGCCCACCCAAGGATGACGTCGACTTGCTACAGGGAACAAATACGTTTTCAAGTGGCTACATTTATAATACATCATTTGCGCACTCACGCTCAGCCATTATTTATTGTGGTGGCAGCCGCCTCTGAGTTGCGACGTTCTGAAGACTGCTGAAGTGATGTTTCCAATAAGCCATGGGATCCTGCTCCAAACTAGACCAGACTTGAGGAATGAGACAAAAAGCAATTTCACCCAAATCAAAGGAAATATGCTTGCGGGGACGTGATTAAGGGTTCACAAGCCCCCAGAATGTCAGTGTAGACAGCGTATAAGCGCATTGATTTAACCCAACCCCTCCTCGCAGTCATGAGGGTGTGGGGATGAGAGGAAGAGAGACAGATTAAATGCAGCTGGAGACCCCACACGGCAGGGAATCATGGGGGTCAAGGCTAGAAGAGCCACGGTGCATTATGGGAATAACTGCCAGCAGAGATGAGCCAGTACGCTAATGAGAATTGGTTCTAATTCTTCTCCATTGGTTTCTCTTCTCCTGGTGGCCGCTGATCCCGTTATAACTTGGTCTTGACACCCTCATGTCAGTTTACCGTGTTAAACAGCCATGTTCCTTCAGCGAGTCGAGCTGGATTTGGGAGGTGTAAGTGCCAAACTTCCAGAGGTGCTCAGCGATAGGCTGAACAGGAGTGGTGTCATCGCGGCTGATTGGGGAGCTTTTAGCGGCAGGTGTGTCTCGTGGCCTGTGATCGGTCATGTGCAGCTGTTGATGGCAGCGACTATCAACGCCGCTTTAAGTAGCACGTGTTGATGTATGTAGTGACCAATCAACATCTTAAAAGGCTCGTGGAAAGGTCACAAGCAGCAGAGGTTGGCAAAAGCCAGAGAGGCTTAGCAGAAATGTGACGAACAGTAGTGCTGAACAGACATCACACGTTTTTATCCAATATCGCTAATGCCATTTTGGCAATTTTTCAATTCCACATTCATGGAGAACAAAAATTGTTCGGTTTTTCTGATGGGTTTTTGCATAGTTTATGAGTGAGATCTGATTGGTCTATTCATGTTTTTCTACCCCTTTTTTCACATTTCTGGGTGATGAGGAGCGTCAGCAACTATGGGCTGAGGCAGATTTGTGACCGACCAATCACAGAGCAGGACACAGACTCCCCTCACACCTGTGGGCTATTTCCTAATCCCAATTATTCCTGGCAAACTGAAGTATGAATCTTAAACTTTTCCTTCTTGCTGTGCCCTGATTGGTTGGAATTAACCGGAGTAATTATTAAACAAATGTTGTGTAATTGTTGAGAGTATGAATCACCATACAAACCAATCGCATTTGTACTCTCAACTCTCAAAGCACCAATCTAGGCAACTAGCGTACAACAAGAATGCTGATGGTTTCTGCAACCAAGACTTTGTTTACCATGAATATTTACTGCCAAACAAATTTAAAAGCAAAGAGCAATTCATTATCCTGCACTTAAGGGTCAAGCCCATTCGCCGGGAGCATTCGTCTGCTTCAAATTGGTGCATCTTGTCAAATAATCCAAATCGTAAGAAAAACAAGTGGGGGTTTTTTTGGGTTCCGGTTTGCTTTTTCCAACAAGGGAATTCAAATCACGGCAGAACACGTGAGCATTAGGAAAAGGAGTCGTGCCAATTGAATTATCAAGAACATATTGAATCGACTATAGGGAAATTGCATTTTCTGCAAGCCACTGAGGCTTTAAAGGAGGGGATTTATTGAAGTGTGCCGCATTGCTCATTACTTAGTCACCTTTACATTCACAATGATCTGTGGGGAGAAGAAAATAAAACAAGCCTTTGCCTTCCCGCTCTTATACGTGCGAGCTCATTTGCATCGGCCCCTGACAGCCGCAGATTGCATTACATGCCACACAAAGAGGGACGGTGGAAAGCGGGGCCCACTACCTGTTCTTCTTAAAGCGCTAATAAGCAATGCCTTGTGGGAAGGGCGGATGGAGAAAGCTGCCTCACGCTTAGCTGACGGCGAACACGGCGTATCGGGTGTAGCGCTGCCCACATCTATCAGTGCCAATCTGGGTGAATGCTGAGTGAGGAGCCCGCGGAGGCTGGCATGGAAACCTTTCAATGAGGCTTTTGCATGCAGAAAGCCTTCAACCGCTTGTTCTGAACGGGGAAAAAAACCTTTCTCGTGGCAACTCAAACAAATACGCCCGGGATAAAGTTTCGATTTGCTGTTTTTCTTTCTGGATCGTTCTACCAGAAAGTAAAAATATATAGATTTTTAGTTTTTAAAAAAAGTTGATTTTTAAATGCAATTATTGTCATGATATTACATGATAGTGACGTTGTTGCTTTATTGTTATATTGTTTTGGCTCAAATATACCCCAAAGTTCAAACAAATTCTAATCATCTGTCTGTCTGTCTGTCAATCTATCCGTCTGTCTGTCTGTCTGTCTATCTACACACACACACACACACAC
>SOMO01000763.1:5797-15839 GCA_028128575.1 Paedocypris carbunculus
ATGGTCCCTAGTGGCCATATTGCCATCACCTCACTTTCCTTCCTTCCTTAATGCAAATACAAAAGGCATGATGTCCTCTTTCCAGGAAAAAGTACGTAAGTGACCCAAGCAGTTCACAATTACGTATTATTCACTTTTTACCAAATAGCCGAGATACGTTGCATTCTGCTCAGAAAGCAACATATGGGAATAGTTTGGCCTTTATAAGGACTGCAAACTTCAGGGAAGGTTGGATAATATTGATTTTAATGATTATTATCCAACTTTTAATCATTTAATTATCAATAATCTTGTATTATATTACTCTTTTCTAATACACAAAAGTGAAATAATAATAATAATAAAAAACAGCAAAGCTGCAAGATATTGCTTCTTTAAAACAATAAAATCCAAAATGAGGAAAAACAAATTTGTAACCATTTAATGCAAAATGTCCATTTAATTAATGAATGTAGAGAAAATATTCAAAGCAAAGCAAAAAAGAAAGCATTGACATAAAAACTTTGGAAATAAATTACATTATTAAAAAAAAACTATAGGTTGAAATATATACAAATAGTACACATTCTCGCTTTTGGCCTTTTTCCAACGAGCAAAAAGTTCAACAAATGCAAAACAATTGTAAACCTGCTTTAAAGGAGGAACATCAAAAAGGAGTTTTAATCAACTTCAAACATATGCATATCTTCAGATATATAAACACTGCAATTAAATTGTAGAAAACGTTTATTAAATTCCTTTTTTTATCTTTATGTCACATATTTACATTTTCAAATGCCTAAAACATGTACAAATATGGAACCTCAAATCATGTATTAAGTATGAAATGTTCAATGACTTATGAAAAAAAAAAGCTCACAAAGCATTTAAAATGTGACAGATGACACTCTTGGCACGGCAATGCAAATGCTTGATACAGACAGTGTTATCATTTTTACTCCCGTTATAAAAAAAACAAAACAAAAGAAGATAAAGAAATAAAAACAGTGCTTGTTTCACATTTAACATTGGATGCTACAGTGGCGAAACTGCTACATATCGAGATCATGGAAACAGCCTGAAATCATATAACAGTTATGGCCTTTATTGGTGAAATAAGGATCCTGTCAGTGTGCTACACGTCCTACTCGCCATCCAAACCATAGCTTATCTTGCAAATAGTTATGAGAATAAGAATATATTTGGCTGAGACCTACGTGGTTATTGGTTTCTGGTTTCTTCCGAAGAAGAGCTTGTGATGGCAACAGTACATGATTCTGAATGGAAGACGTACAAAAGCTCAACTAAACTAAGGCCGCAATCAGCTTCGAACAGATTAAAGTCGCGGTTTGTTGCGCTGAACGGATCTTCTGAAATGACGTTTGCGTGAGGACAACAATTCACGTCGTGTACCACAAACTCAAAAAGCGAAATACCGCCTTATACAACAAGAGCCACTACAGTTCAAAAGCCAAAAATTGTAAATGCTGTGGGCCGTTTCTATTTCTTTGAGCACTAGAAAAGTAGATCTTTTTCGTATTTGTACATCGTAACACTGCCAGCTTCAACCAAGAGTGAAGAACGTAATCATGGATAATTACAAAATATCTTTGAAAATATTTAAAATATATTCATATATATATTTTTTTTATTTTATACAATATGCAGACGGGTAACAGTTCCGATGATAAGAAAAATAAGTATTCAGTGAAATGCCTTTGTAATGCAAAATCACATGGATGGCGGGAAAAAAGCAAGCAAACGCACACATGCTCGCGCGCTTTCACGCTCTTCTGCGCACAAACGCGTTTCTGTTAGCGACGTTTGGATAAAAGACACTTTGAAAAATCCTGCTTCTGGGATTTTCTACAGCCAATGAGCTTTCAGCGTGATATTGCTCAAGCTTTCATGCATTATGACGTCAGAAAGAACCTCTCTATTCCGTAGCACAAATTATCGTTTCACCTTTCCTAAAATCAGCAAAATTGTTCCAAACATCACACGGTATCGTAAATTATCCTTCACCTAAACTAATCCAAACCTACATCGGTTTGTATCACCTAGACCTGTCTTCTACTTTGCAACCATCTAAAAAGTTTAATCGTTAAAATATCTGTACACGTTTTTCGTCGAAACATCGCGAGCATTTATTGCTTCCCGAAGTTACCTGGGGGTTAAGGTCAAATACACACAGCATTACACGAGTGTGCGTGTGTGTGTCGTTTTGTGTTCTTACATGGACCCTGTTTTCAACGTCTACATCGCCTGCAAAAGTCTTCTAATCGAAAAGAAGAAATAAAGAGAAACCTGGGTCACACAATTTAAGGTATTTGATATATCAGACAGACATTCAAAAGATGGTGCGCGCTTTTGACGTTACTGATATTAAACGTTTTGGTGGTGTTCAGTAAATCCTTAGGCTTATCGTTACTGGTGTGTTTCAAAAAGGCCACTCGATAGCTAAAAATTCTTTTTGAACCCAATCACGATAAAAATACGTTAAGAAGGTGCTTTTAAGGTTGATACATCAAATACTGAAGCGCTCATACAACCCAGGCCTCGATTGACCTGCGATTCATCTCAAGCTCAATTGTACCGTGCTCTCTCTCGATCTCTCTACCACTCTTTCTCTCTCTCTCTCTCTCTCTCTCTTTCTTACTCATTCACTCTTTCTGTTTCCCTTCCCTCACCCCCCCTCCCTTTTACTCCTCTTTCACCTTTCCAGTTTCCTTGTCCCCTTCTTCTTCCATCTGCCTTTTTTATTGCTCTCTCTCTTCTTACATTTCTTCATCTGTCTGTCCCCCTGTCTTCTCTATTTTTACGTTTCTGTCTGTCTCTCCCTCCGTCTTCTCTCATGTGATAGTGTTCGTAAAACTTCTGGTCACTGTGTTCAAACCGAGAGCAACTCTCTTCCTTTTCTCAAGAAATTGGTAAATGAAAACAGTTCAGAGCCATTGAGCATTTTTGACAAAGAAATAATGAAAATAAAAATTGCGAAAAAATAGTACAAACTCCTGATTTGGATTTAAATAGCTCAGATGACACACAACAAAGAGTGAATAAATACATCTGAACAGTTCTTGTAAGTCCATACTGGTTTTGGTATATACATTAAAAAAACAGAGAGACAAATAAAACTTAATATATTCAAAAATGTAAAAAGCATTTATAAACATTCATGTCTGCTCAAACAGATTACATTAGACAGAGGGGCAACCGTAAACCCCTCGATAGAACTCCACAAGAGAACCACATGTTCCAACAAACAACTAGAGAGTTCCACAAACGGATGACTAGGGACAAGGGCTAGGACCAAGGACCAGGATGGGCAGGGGTCTTTACGACTGCGGACAAGGACACGTAATGAAGGGATGGGCGTGTGAAGTTTAGAAGGAGATAGACGCGTGAACACAGTGATGGTTTATAAGCTGTCCTGAATAGCAATAAAAAGCGAAGAAAAACCAAATAACAATAAACAAATTCCAAGGTAATCTTGTTCCAGAATTGCATTTGTTCCATTTACAAATCAGTGGAACACAAGGAACACAACGTGAAAAGATGTTGAAAAAAAACAGACTTGAATTTTTTCAAAATTTGGTTGAATCAGGACAGTAGCTGGTTGTAAACGCCATCAGTTGTTCTCACAAACTCTTCACACACTCCAGCATATGGATTTTCGGGCAAGGGAAAGGGAAGGAATTAGATAAAAGGCTCATGATGGGGGACATACAAAGTGTGTGGAGCATAGCTGGGAACCTTCTGGCAGTGGAACAGCGACACTTAGAAAGCCAGCTAAGCTGGAACAGAGCGGCGTGGAGTGAAGTAGATGCACAATGCTATTGTCGGAGAAGAAGGCCATTTTAAATGTTCTACGTGTCCCGATTGCACATGAGTGTCTGTGTACTGTCTGTGTCAGTTTTTTGTATGTGTGTCTGTCTGTCTGTATGTATGCAGAGTAGTACATTTGCATCTTCATGGGCATTCAAATGCATTAGCACATGGCGACGCATATGTGTTTGTGTTGAAGTCAATGTGATCGGTTATGAAGATGAAGGCATTTTAACGGACAGCCAGGTCACAGTGCTGGAGGATGTTGGTCGCATGGATTCAGCTACGACCTCTCCACCTGACTGGGCTCCTGGAAATCTGTAAACAAAACAGATCAGAAACACTTGTAATGGCTGTGAAGATATGTTCAAAACAAACAAAAGACGCATTGGATGATTTTTGATTTTCTAATTCTAGGTCATGGGGAGCAGGGACCAATCCCAGAAGTTCTGAGCCAGAATATGGGACACACCCTATATGGGCCAACCAATCACACACATTCACTTTCTCACATTACCTTTGGACATGTTCATTGTACTGTGCAAAACACAAAAATGTTTATACAATAACTCCATCTGGTGGTTAGACAGGATCATCACACTAATAAACGTATCAATATTTCGGCTAGCGATTTTATTTTTGCAATTATTTAAAACGGAATGTGTTTATTATAATTTGGCTCTCGTCTTGACACACTTTTTACCTTCTCAAAGATACTGTGACAAAGACAATATGATTTCATAATGTTTTACCTTTTAGGGTTGCTTGTTCATCCTGGTGTTCCTGGGAATCGGTTTTGTCAGTCGGAAGGGTCCTGACCTCTTTAGCTTCTTTTGTGATGTCGGAAGTCGGCTTTTTGGCAAAGAGAGGACATTCTTCCTCCTTCCCACAATCTCCCCACCTCCCCACTCCCTGCAGTCCATCCCATGAATCTGAGCTTCGTAGGCTCAGTCGTCTCATCCGAGAGACAGTGTCCACCTCCCTCATTCGGGCAAGTCTTTCCTCTGATCCATGTCCAGGTGGGGCAGTAAAAAGAGCCTCGATTCTTTGGGAAAGTCCACGGCTCCTTCTATCTACACTTGAACATTGACCAATTTCTAGACCTCGACTCTGCCCCTTCCCAATGTCTACAGTAGAGACGTTTTGCCCAAGCATGTCTTTATCAGTACTTGAGATTAAACTGCCATTGTTTTCATCATGGTCCTGCCTATGATCAAGAAATTGCCGTTTACTGCCTGGATCTTTATCTATGTCACAAAGAGAATTCTGAGTTTTATTCCCATCTAGCTCTACGTCTGAATCATTTGTGCCTTCTCTTCCTATACCATAGCCACGCCATCCCCCCAGTCCTCGCTTTTCCCCAACAATTTCGGGTCTATCATCGTCCAAACCCCACTTCTCATCACCGATACCCCATCTTTCAGCATCAAGAGAATGCCGTTCTTTGGACCACATTCCGCCTTGGCCTAAACCTTCCCCATCCCACCCTGCTCTTTCCCAATCTAATCCAAGAGAAAGTCTGCGATTTGTGTAAGGCAGCACAGAAAGAGGAAGATGCTCTGGGGGAAATTCAGGTCTTAATTCTGATTCCAAGGCTGAATTTGTCCAAACTGCAGTGTTTTTTACCCTCATGGTCACTGGCTCTTCTATTTCACCCCTGGTTTGTTCACTTGTTTGCTCTGTATGTTCAGTAGAAGCATCTTTTTGGTTATGCCTTTCCTGCTCTAGTTTTTTGTCCTCATCTCGTATTTCCTTTTGAGGTTTTTGCAAGTGAGTGTTTGGCTCTAATGCAAAGTCCTCTGTTTCTCTCCTGCTAGGTTCTTTGTTTTGTTCTGAACATACCTGCTTCTCAATTGGAGGGTCATCTTTCACTTCAAGTCCTAATAATTTCATAGGAACAAGAACTTGTTCACCTACAACTGGTTCACTGCCAAGAGTAAGTATATCACACTTAACCTTGCTTGGCTCACCCGGGCCTTCTGCCGGAACCTCTCCTGTAATCAATGTAGCAATATGCTTCTCTGCTAGTGAAAGTTGCATCTGCCAGTCAGCAGGCACCTCTGAGCCAGGTTCTAAACTTGCTTTATCTACGGTAGGCTTTCCTGCTGCAATCACACTCCTGTTTCCCGAAAATCTGTTAGTGTTGTTTGATCTCCTAAACCCAGGGGTTCTTTCATCCCTGAATAACGAAACTGGTTCCAGTCTAACATCTAATGCTGAAGAGCAGCACGGCTGTTCCGAATCTATGGGAGGCCTTCCTGGTATAGGCAAATGCTGAGGAGTTTCAATGCTCATGGCACTTCCTGGTTTTGATTTGACTGACGCGCGGCTTACAGCCCCTGATTCTCGGGCCATTTGAAGAGTTTGACATATGTGCTCATAGTCTGGTGGGCTGGTTAGCGTTGAGGCATCCTGCATGGGCTGCCTTTCTGCCCATGGGATCTCAGCTCCCATAGAAGAAGTGGAAGATGTTAATGTTGTCAAATCGTCCTCTTTTTGGGAGTCTTTTGGGGTTTGGTTGTCTAATTTCACTGATCGACATGCTTTGCGTTGTGTTATCTGAGACATAACAGTTTTGTAATCTCGAAAACTTGCTTCTGGAGGCGCTGGGGCTGGACAAATTTCCTCTCTCAGCTGTTTGCTGAAGCTCACGCTCTTCCCTGTTGATGGTCTTGAAAAAGCACTCTTCACCTCTCTGTATTCTGGGTCACTTCCAGTGATCAAATTAGGCCTAAGTGTTGTTGAAGGAATTAATAGTTGATCTGTGGACAGCCTGGACTTAATGCGGTCTGGGATCTGCATGGAGGAACGATTGGGGAGGTTATTGCTGGCAGTGCTGAGCTCCATAATGTCTTTGTAAGCCTCATTAAGATCCTCAATGCACTGATCTACGCTTGGGCGCTTGTTGGCTTGGTCCTGCACCTCTTTATTGATACTTTCAAGCTCCTCAATGGCATCCCAGGGTCGTCGACTCACTGGTTTTAGCAAGAATTGACCAAAGGCTTCCGGATTTGACCCAGGTGTTGACTTTGCCTCTTCTGCTGGATCTGATGGTGGGGAGAGAGTTGACGGGTGTGTTGGTGGAGGAGGTGGAGGCTGAGAAGGTGGCTGGTTTGGAGGTGGGGGAGGAGGGTGAGATGGAGGATGCAATGGAGGCCTGTGAGAACCTGTGCTCTTCGAAAAGGTACCTGTCCTTGAAAAAGCACTGTTACTTGACGGTTTTAGATTTTTCTGTCCCTTCATTGGATACCCATAAGAAGTGCTTGGATCAGATGGCCCTGATGTTGATGACCCTCCGGATGGTGGAACAGAAGGAGCCCCACTCGTCCCGGGAGCAACACCCTGACCTGCATTAGTGACTTCAGCATGAGCTGAGGCTTCTTGCAAAGCAGCAGCTTCCTGTGCTTCTGTGTTGGTGGGGCCAATAATTGCATTGTTTTTAGTAGGCTCGGGGCTGGTCTGTGTCTCCTGGTCACGGTACTGGTCACCTGGCCAAGCACCGGAATATCGTCTGAGTTCATCGTGTGGATTTGGCTTAATGATTCTGGAGCGCGAGTTCCTTCTACGGTGAGCTCTTCGTGTGGCAATGCTACTGTGCCCACTGCCAAGTGTGAGCGCTTGAAGCTCCAAGTCGGTAGATGTAGTGGATGTGCTTTTGAGACTTTGGTTTGGAAGGGAAGTGAGAGTGTTGCTGTTTTCACTGGAGGAGCTAGGAGGAGGCGGGGGAGGTATTGGAGGAGAGTCTGGTTCCTTCTCTTCATTATTGTTCTGATCCCTTAATTTTGAACTGGATTGTGAAAGTGGAACAGAGACGAGACAGAAAATGGTCTCACTGAGCTTCTTTTTCACACTTTTTTTCTCAGGTTCTTGGACTGGTTCAGTCTTAACTGTTGAAACACTTTCTGAAGAACCTTTATCTATAGATTTCTCCCCTTTGCCAGCCTTCTCGTCTTTGATTTTGTCTCCAGAGCTATCGCCCTTTGTCTGCTTGTCAGACTTTGTCAACTTGTCGCTAAATTTGTCCGATTTAGTTTGCTTTTCTAACAATTTATCTGCTTTAAGCTGCTTTTCTAATATCCGATCAATCTTCAAATGTTTTTCTATGAGTCTTTCAGCTTTACTTTGCTTGTCTGTTTTTACAGTCTTTTCAGGGATTTTCTCTGTCTTAATTTCAATTTTAACTTGTTTGTCAATATATCGGTCTGCTTTGACTGGTTCTGGAAATCTGTCCACTTGTATCGGGTCAATTAGTCTTTCAAACTTTATTTGCTTGTCTGCAAATCTGTCTATTTTTATTTGATCTGGGGGCTTTTCCAATTTGATGGGTTCTGGCTTAATTGGCTCTATCACTTTGACCTGTTCTGTTCTTGTTTGCTCCGAACCTCTTTCCACTTTGGTCGGATCTGTTGGTCTCTCCGTCTTGGCCTGGTCAGTGATTCTGGTTTGCTGGTCTGTATTTCTTTCCGTTTTAATGATTGGCTGCAGAGGTCGGAGCTGAAAGGCGGCAGGGTACTTGGCAGCGCTCTGATCAGATGCTGCATTGTCACTGCCTTTGTTCGTTCCCTTTTGCCAGCGGTTAGCATTTTCTTGTTCTGTAAGAGCTGGCTTAATAGCATCCGTGCTGAGACTCTGTCCCTGTGAAGGCAGAAAGGCACTATCATTTGTGGATTGTCCTAAAGTTGCAGCGCAGGGAAGCTCTTTGTTGACATGACGGATTTTGTCTGCGTCCGTGAGTGAGTTTCCACAGGGCCCTCCTGAGACATGCCTGATGTGCGCGTCATCAAATTGGACATATTGCATGAGTCCTTGACGGCTAGGGACAACAGGCCCAGGATGCACAGGTCTTCTGGGCACTACGGCCATGCTTCTGTCTTCCCGCCGTTCGGACCATGACAACCCTGAAGTCCTGGAAAACCACTGGCCCATCTCTGCACTCACTGGCTCCCGTTTCCATCGGACCAGTGCAGAGTCTGCTCGATAGTTTTGTCCACTCCTGGGTGGTAAGAATCTCCTATAGGAGGGTGGTGGGATGTAACCAGGTGGCTCCATGCCTGTCAGTTCATGGTAAAACAGATCTCTATATGCCTCAGGTCTCAATAGCTCTGCACTTTGGGAGTAACAAATGGATCGGTCTCGAAGCAGTTCAGAGCTCTGAGAGTAGCAAAGGGATCTGTCCCTTAACAGGTCGGCACTATGCGAGTGGGTGAAAAAGCGATCTCTCAATAGTTCTGCACTTTGTGAATGACTAATAAATCTGTCTCTAAGAGGTTCAGCACTTTGAGAATGGCTCATCAGACGATCTCGAATGGGCTCGGAGCTTTGTGAAAAACATATTGAACGGTCTCGTAGAGGCTCTGCACCTTGAGAATAACACCCAGACCTGTCTCTGAGGGGTTCAAAACTTTGAGTGAAGCACACTGAACGGTCTCTAGGTTTGGACACAGGCTCCGAGGACAACGTTTCCCAGCTGCCTCTGTTTTGCTGATGAGTCTCATAGGATGGTGGCTTGACCGGCCGGCTGAAACGCGGTTTCGGTACGACTGCAGTAGGACCATGACTCTGAGGCTGACCACTCCACCTCTCAGGTGCCGGCCATTCACTGTGATACCTAGAATACGGAGCTGAGCTGTTGCTTCTCTGTTGGGGAGGTTGATTTGCGACACTCGTCGGAGGCATTTCTCCATAGTTAGGGTCCTCGGGTGAAAGGACTCTGGGAAGGGACTGAGATTTGGAGCGCACTGTGGCTGACACGATGCCCTCTGCTGGTCGCAGACGGAGTTGCTGCTCTTGAGACCAGTGTTCAGCCTCACTATCCGACAGCTGCCGGCCCAAGCTCACTGCAGGACGCCACTCTTCTGTGCCCAGGCTCTGACACTTCCTTTCTCCAGTCACACACAAAGTCTCTGGGCCCGAGTCTATTGGTTCTCGTACCCATGGAGCTTCCTCCCATCGTCCCAGTGGCCTCTCGCCTCTCAGCTCTTCCACTGCCAGCACTGGACCCCGCCACAATCCTCCTGACACCCTGAGCTCCCTGGGATCTGCATAGTCCAGCAAAGCACTAAAGTCCTGTCCCCTTCTTCTCCAGAATGAAATGTCATCCGCATGTTCAGAGAACGACAGGCTGGGGGCATCATAGAACCTTAATGGAGACACAAACACAAATTAATCATTAGAATAGGATTATTGAATTGTTTTACATTCTTATGCCTTTCTTAGCACATATATTAATGGAAAT
>SOMO01000763.1:44433-54645 GCA_028128575.1 Paedocypris carbunculus
TTAAGTTTTTTACTAGTCTGATTCAATTGGGAAAGCATTACTTTATAAAAAGCTGGCAGTTTCCAACTCCAAAAGAATGGACGTTAACAAATAAAAGTATTTTGCAAATAAACCCACTCTGAAATACATTTCATACAAACGATGGCTTTTCTGAACACATTTTGAACTCATCTTTCCTGCTAAAGTTTCTGCCTTCTTCATGTTCAGTCTAGCCTCAACTTCCAAAGATGTATTTTCATGAGCTTGAAAAACAAGACTGAGATAAGCGTGACACGACATACGGCCTGGTCTAAAACAAGCGTCTTACCTCATAGATGTTGGGGTGCCACATCTTGGTGAGGAATTTGAACGTAGGTGGCGAATATGGGTAATCGATCGGAAACTTGATGCGAGCCTGGAATGAGAGGACGACAAAGAAGATTAAAATTATTTTTTGTTTATGTTGGGCATGGAACATCTTTGATTGTGCATTACAGTTATACATACATTAATAAAGATACCAAAAAAAATTGTGCACTATGAATTAAGTGAAATATACCCTGTGCACGTCTGTGTTGCAAGCATCATTCTGTATTGATTGGGCCACAGGAACACTTATATCATTACTTGCAAAAGCCATGTTTAACCGTGATATAACACTTTATAACTGCAACTTCACATAGCAAAGTCACAAAACTACACAATTCATACACTCCAGAATGAATCCACAATTAATAGTCTCTGGGAAAGAAGCTCCACCTTGTGGTTTTGGTACAAACATCATGTCACACTTGTTTTTTTTAACAGACACAAACTGCAAGCGTGTTTACATTCTAACACTGAATAAAAAGTGGATTGTTTGGATGTTCTCCTGATCCCCCGGTGAAACGCTCCACGCAGGAAGCAGTCGACGCAGAGATTTCCTCTGTACGGCGGCTTTGGGGGATTCAATCTCCAGGGTGAGCTCAGGACAGCTGCTCTTAATAGGATTGGAGACCATCGCATTGCAGAAGAACCATGCAGATGGACGGGAGGGGAAAATCCAAGAGAAAACAATCACGGACCACAGGCTGGAAAACCAGGAAGTGGGACGAACCGCTTTTGGCACAAAAACAACTAGGTTAAACTGCCGTTATGCAAGACATACACCCTCCACCTCCGATCAATGAAATACAGGCCTAATTATTTGCAGATCTTGTGGCAAAACTGCTCTTGAAATGGCTTAATNCTATTTCAGATCTTCACACAACAGGTTCGGCCCTTCCTGGATCTGGCAACACGACCAAAGCAGGAAAACAACACACAGCATTATTAATGACATTATGGCGATTCTTCTCTCATATATATGTTGAGGGGAAACCCTTTTGCTAAAATAAACAATATGTTTAAAACAACAATCAGCGTCTTAAATCCACCTCAAAGTCATTTATCATTTATCACAAAGCCTTAAACAAAGAACATCACATTCCAACGGCAGCTCCTAATGCATCAGTCATTAATGGGATTTATTTTAAGGCATGCTCTGAATTAATAGCATCTAATTAAAATTTATTACAGCTTATTATAGGCCAGGGATTTACTTGTAACGTGCTAGGTGAAGCACTTCACCAACCAGCCACCAGAATCACAACGAACAAAGAAGCCAAATAAACGGCTTTGTTTCTAAGCCATTGTGTCGAACAAAGATCCCCAAATCACATCAGATAGATATCTACTGGCTCACGTTATGAAATGAAAAATCGAATGAATTGTTACTATTAAAACAAACAGACACAATAAGGTAAAGAAGTGTTGCTGTCGATTCTAAATATAGACCGTCGATCATATGTTCACCAAAACGCACATTCCCCCCACTCGAAAATCACAGCATTACCTTGAAATATCCTCCTTCATAATGAGTGTTTGGGGGTCCAAAGATCGCCACTTCCCAGTTGTAAAGGTCAGCTTCGTCCACTAAAGTGATCTTGAAGCCCTCCACTGGTTCTTCTTGTAGAGACTTCATCTCCAACATCAGAGCCTTCTGTGAGCTGGCGACCTGGGCACTGCTCTGCTGGGCCATTTCTGTGCTAAATTCACCCAATTTGATCCGAAAAGTGTGGTTTGGTGGTCAATACGACGGAAAAGTTGACAAGATGTGACGAGGCGACGAAAGCTGCTTTTCGTTCTTTGTTTGGAGTTGCTAGCTTAGCGAGAAAACAACAATGTCCTGAAAAATAAAAAGAAACTAGAGTGGATTAAATAAAGTGCGTTTTGTTAAAAAAAACATCACACGCGTGTTTCCTATGGTCCATTAAAATAAAAAGGTTCTTGGACGGATTGCGGGAAGAGTTTGGTCTGTCAGGAAAAAAGAATCAGCACCGCGATCTTGTTTTGTTTTTTTGTAGCTGAAGGCTAGCCGTGAAAATCCACACCGACTCTTCGCTAATCCTCTCCAGCGAGAGGTTTGCGTTAAAAGCAGCAACACTCTTGTGTCTACTTGTACATAAGACAAGCTAGACTTGGATTGTGTGGCGAGTCGGTCCGTTCCAGAGCAAAAACTGGCGTGAAGTACTAAATGTGTAGGAGAGTGTCGAGTTATGAGTCGATGTCCTGGATGCGTCTTTCCTCAGTTCTAACGGTCGCGGTGCATTGTGGGTATTGTGGTTTTGACAGGCTGGTGAAGTGGTGCGGAAAAATACAGTGTTTCCTCGTTTATGCGCGTGCGTGCATGTGTCAACGGCATCGCATTCAAATTGTTTACTGATTTTATAGATCACGCATTTTTTCTCCCATTATTTTATTGACTCGTTTAAATCGCACAAGAGTGACAAGAAATTGTTCATTATTCAGTGAAGACGTTTTTACCGTCAAGGGTATTTTTTTTATCTTGTGTACGGTTAGCTCCTGCATTGTACGGAATATCTAATCGTCTTAACAGACTGTTTTCCTTATCAATCTACACGTGGAATCGTTGTCATATTAAAGACAACTGTAAATATAGCACATTGTTATACTTAAAATAAAAATGTCATGCTTGTTTTCCTCTAAATTCTAAAATAAATGTGTGCGTGTAGATTTGAACATGACATTATACATATCGTCATGACTGTCAATAACATTTACAGAATAAAAACTGGTAAAACTCGTGTGATGGGAAAAAAACCAATGCAATTACCACAAATCGTAAAATAATAAAAGAGACTTGGCGTTTCATAAAGCATCTTGATACATGATAATTACTAAAATTATTAAACAAAAATGATAGATTTGATTAAGTTGTCGTTCATGTTACATTCATGCGCAGCTTGATAAAACTACAAACAGTTCAACACAATTCCACGCAAGGGGCTTTTATTTTGCCAGGCGTCATTTCCTAACGTACCGTCGTTTCTACCCTGCCTACAGATGAAAACATCAGCGTCGGCTTCAAATGCCGGGCCGAATCCTTCAGCATTTATCAAGATGTGTTTTATTTTCCATCACATTTACGTCCGATACGGAGCAAATTATTTACAGTAACGTTTATTGTATGTGTAGTTAACCAGAAGCCGTTTTTTGTTGTGATTTATTTATTGGGTAAGTGAAATGTATGATCAGTATAAAAATCTAGCTTAGCACTAGCCTGATGTTTAAGTTCAACACAGTTTAGTGTTGTTATTACCTCCAGATTCGTTAAGCGCAAAGTAATGTCATTTTTTTAAACCCATTTAATCACACGATATGTTTTATCTGCACGTTAGTGCGTGAACGCGCCTACTGTATGACCGTGCACGCGCGCGCGAAATTGTGTGTGTGTGTGTGTGTGTGTGTGTGTGTGTGTCTAGACTAGAGAATGAGAGAACAGTTCTATTAATTCAGAACAGTAAAATGTAATTATACCTGCTTTCAATGACAAACACTCAATTCTTCTTAGGTTTCTCATCTCTAGCTGAAGAAAATGAACGGCCTGTCCATCAGCGAGTTATGCGGCCTGTTCTGTTGTCCACCTTTTCCAAGTCGCATAGCAGCAAAGCTGGCCTTCCTACCTCCAGAGCCCACCTACTCGCTTCTGCCCGACCTGGAGAATCCCTCGCCCGTGACATCCACCCTCGGAGCTTCAGGTTTACGTTCTCGCCTGGCTGGAGGTGCGGCTGCTGGAGGAGGAGGGAGTGGAAGTGGAAGTGTGGCTGTACCTGCAGCAGGATTCAGTGACAGGAGTGCAGAAGGAAGATGGAAGCTACAGCTGTCCGAGCGAGCAGAGTTCCAGTACTCGCAGAGGGAGCTCGACGGGACGGAAGTTTTCCTCACACACTCCAGTCGTGGAAACAGAGTGGGATGCATGTACATACGTTGTGCCCCATCGGCGAGGTGAGGAATTAATATACAAGTGTACGTTAACCCCGACCATACATTGGTTACAGTCTCGGAAGAAGTATTTTTAAATCAAATACAGTGGTTATAGAGCTGCACGATTCAGGATAAAATGAGAATCACGTTTTTTTTTGCTTAGAATAAAGATCACGATTCTGGATTTTTTATTTTAAAGATTTAACCCTGAACTAAAGATTTAACCCTGATCAGGTTGTCAGGCAGCAATATAATAACACACATATTACTCTTTGCTTTGAGTTTAAACAAATGTAAGAAAAANGTGTGTGTGTGTGTGTGTGTGTGTGCGCTCCGCAGGTACACGGTGCTCTTCTCTCACGGTAACGCTGTGGATCTCGGTCAGATGAGCAGCTTCTACATTGGCTTAGGCACTCGGATCAACTGCAACATCTTCTCCTACGATTATTCCGGTTATGGAGTCAGCACCGGGAAGCCATCGGAGAAGAACCTCTACGCCGACATAGAAGCCGCGTGGCACGCGCTGCGTTCCAGGTACAGCACGTGAGCCAGATCTCCAACGTCATAGTGTCAACTGCCTAGTCAGACTCTCCAGCACTTTCATTATTGTTTTACGTTTTTTAGGACAACAAAAGACTTGATTTGTGCTGTTGTATTCCAGAAGTCTGCGATTTTATAATTTTTTTACGTGTTAGATTTGAAATGTACTATAGTCGCACAATATTTGTATATGACGGAAGTCACAAAGAATAGTGTTTAATTTAGAATTTCATGCATTTTTGAGCACTTTATCCTGCAAAAATCTCACAACGCCCTGATTTATCCAAAACAATATACTGTACTTTCTACATATAGAATAGAATAGATTAGAATGCCTTTATTGTCATTGTATGACTGGGAAAACGATGAAATAATTTGACAATTTAGGATTTTAAACCTGTCTTCATTATAGATGCAGAAATGCTCTGTTGCATTCCTATATGTTGTTATTCCTGGACCTTTTCAAACATGTTTACTTGCTGATGTCGTTCCTTCGGTTTCAGTGTTGGATTGGAGATGTTTTTCACGCGTGAATGCAAATCTAGACATTCTATAGTGATCCAGAACTTTCTCACATGGGCTACTAAACAATTCACCCATGGTCATGTGCAGTATTTGCTTCGATGGCAGGTGACATGGATTTTCCATTTGCTTAACGGCCTTAGCCATTATCACGTGAAATTATTATTTTCTAAATTGATATTCTAAATCGATTTTAATTTGAACTTGATGTACTATAGTGGAACAAGAGACACCATGTTTTCTGGACTATAAGGCGTACCATTAATAAACGTTTAATCAATTTTTAAACACAGAAGATTTGAAGTGTGCTTTATAGTCCACAAATATTGGTAATTTGATGAGATAAATGTTATCTTGTGTTTTCAGTTTTTCTTTCTGTGATTTTCTTGTTGAATTTCAAAATTGCAAAAACAATCAGCATTTTATTGATTTAGCAATGCATTTAATTCAGGGATATTTAAGGATAATAGTTACTAGTATGCAGTAGAATAACGGTTCTGGTGCTTTGTACTTTTAAAGGTATGGCATCAGCCCGGAGAACATAATCCTGTATGGACAGAGCATCGGCACGGTGCCCACGGTGGATCTGGCATCCCGTTACGAGTGTGCCGCCGTGGTCCTTCACTCTCCTCTCACTTCAGGGATGAGGGTGGCGTTTCCAGACACCAAGAAGACCTACTGCTTTGATGCTTTCCCAAAGTCAGTGCACAGCCTCTTATTTGCACAATAATCCAACGTTAAAAATGTACATTATGGAAATATTCCGGACGCAATCTCTCTTTTAATAATTTTTTTTTTTTTTTGTTTTGTTGGTGACACGTTCAAAGTTCAAGAGTTTTCTCAATACCTCCATGAAGTAGTGATTAGTGGGAAAACCTTTCCATAGACCTTTAGAAGAACATGCAGAATTTTTTGTTGTTTACTGCACATTTACATTTTGTAAAGGTTTTTATGCCGCTATATGATTCATAAAATGTAGTTTCATAAAAGTGTTTTTTCTATTATGTGTTTCTGACTATTAGTGCCACTGGATTGTAAGGTGAACCATCAGTAAATATCCAATTCCTATAAATGTTTTCACATATGCCTCAGTTTTTAAGACACTAGCGAAACAAAATTGTTCCTTATTGTAGCATAAAAACGAACAAATGATAAATGTCACACAATTTCAGTTCATATTTCAGTTTTATTAAATCCTTTACCTTCAGTGTCGGAAGTTTAACAGTGTTTGCGATTTTCGATTTGTGTCGAACAATACGTCGTACTATAACGTTCACTTAGCAAAGCAAGCCAATTTCCATTTATTTCTTAGTAATTCTTAAGTTTCTAGTTGCGCTTTTTATGAGTAAATGCACAAAAATATGGTTATTGGAAGATGAGTCAAGCTGGTGGAGAATTAATAAAAGTGTGTAGTTTACCAATAGTGGTGTTCACACACACACACACACACACACACACACACGCACACACAGTTGCAGTTATATCAAAATGGGGTCCCACCATTGACTTACATACAAAACAATACGGTTGGAAAGGTCCCCACTACACACACACACACACACACACACACACACACACACACACACACAAAGTTGTCATCAATACTGCGGTCTCACCATTGACTTACATACAAAACAATACAGTTGGAAAGGTCCCCACTAGACACACATACACTTGCATTTATATCAAAATGGGGTCCCACCATTGAAATAGATACATTTTGAAACGTCTGCACTACACACACACGCACATTCCATAATATAATATTTTTATAAATCTTTAAAAAATGTAATTCTCAAATTTTTCATTGAACTTTCAGGAAGGAAATAAAACCGAATTTCCTTCTTTTCACACACACAGCATTTACGTCACATTTTTCTTAAACATGTTTATATTCAAATTGATTCCACTGTATCTTGATTTCTTTCTTTCAGCATCGAGAAGGTGTCTAAGATCTCGTCTCCGGTGCTGATCATTCACGGGACGGAGGACGAGGTGATCGACTTCTCTCACGGACTGGCTCTGTACGAGCGCTGCCCGAAGGCCGTGGAGCCGCTGTGGGTGGAAGGAGCCGGGCACAACGACATTGAACTGTACAGCCAGTACCTGGAGCGTCTGCGCCGCTTCATCGGGCAGGAACTGGTGGCGCAGCNGTCTCCGGTGCTGATCATTCACGGGACGGAGGACGAGGTGATCGACTTCTCTCACGGTCTGGCTCTGTTCGAGCGCTGTCCGAAGGCCGTGGAGCCGCTGTGGGTGGAGGGCGCCGGTCACAATGACATTGAGCTTTACAGTCAGTATCTAGAACGTCTGCGGCGTTTCATCAGCCAGGAAGTGGCTGCGCAGTAAACACCTCACAGGTCGGGACGCTGCGACCTGTCAGTAAACCCTCAACTGGTGGGGAAAGTAAACAGACGGGTTTTTAAAAATTTTTAGTTCTACCGTAACCACTTCATTTTTTTTCCTTACTATCAGCCTGGAGCTGATTTTGCACTCAACGTCACACTGAAAACCTTCTAAAGTGTGAGTGTTGGGCTTCCCGATGTCCCCTGGCCACCCGACATACAGTTGGTTGCTTTTTAAACAGTGCACACTAGTTTTTTTTTTATCGTGGGGGTCTTTTAAGTGCGTTTTTTTGTGTAAGCCAGGCCTTGTGGCTCTGCAGATGACCAGGCTGTTTTAAATAAGATGATTCTTTTTCAGACCTCTGCTGGACAGACTCATTGTGTGTGTGTTTTTTTTGGATTTCAGGTCGACTGTGGTGTTTTTTATTTTCCCGCCTAAACGGCGTTTTAGTTATTTATTATCGGGCTAATTGAGGTGACAAAACGTTTGGACACTTTTATCATAATCAATTGCAAGTGTGTGTTCTTTTGGTGTTTTGGTAATGCGCACACACACACACTCAGTCAGTCAGTTTTATTGTCATTTATTATTATACATTTTTATTACATTTGTTTTCTACTATAATCGCATTTCTCCGAAAATGAGAATTGGCTAAAACTTATGAACTTTTGAATCCCGCGTAATAATAAAGCCAGAATGAGATCAGTAGGGTTAAACTACAATCCCACAAATGCTTTATTCACTATTTCTATCATGCTGTTTTCAAAATTATTCGGCTGCATTTNTTATTGTCATTTATTATTATACATTTTTATTACATTTGTTTTCTACTATAATCGCATTTCTCCGAAAATGAGAATTGGCTAAAACTTATGAACTTTTGAATCCCGCGTAATAATAAAGCCAGAATGAGATCAGTAGGGTTAAACTACAATCCCACAAATGCTTTATTCACTATTTCTATCATGCTGTTTTCAAAATTATTCGGCTGCATTTAAAAAAAAGCTAAATTTTGTATTTGAACGGGTTTTTGATTTGAACTTGTGCCAATTTTTATGACAACACTTTTCGGGGNCTAAAACTTATGAACTTTTGAATCCCGCGTAATAATAAAGCCAGAATGAGATCAGTAGGGTTAAACTACAATCCCACAAATGCTTTATTCACTATTTCTATCATGCTGTTTTCAAAATTATTCGGCTGCATTTAAAAAAAAGCTAAATTTTGTATTTGAACGGGTTTTTGATTTGAACTTGTGCCAATTTTTATGACAACACTTTTCGGGGAAATACGGTTCATCCAAGGAAATCCTGGCCTTTTTTTTATAGCCATGATTGTTTACATCGAACGGCTGTTGTAGTGATCGTGAAATTGTAAATATGCGCATTTTTTTTCCACCCATTTTGTCTATACAGATATTTGTATTGGGGGTGATGTGGTGTTTATCCCACCGTGAACACTCTTGCATTTTTGCTTTTTTCTCAAACGAGTAGACGGCGACCTTTGACCTTAGCCTGGCTCAACGTGACCTCCAAAGGATGAACTTTGGTGTTTTTTTTTCATATTTCTGCATGCCGGGTCAGCAAACATACGTGTTCCCTCCATTTCTTCTTTTGAATTGCTTCACGATTTGTTTGTAACAAATGAGTGATTCTCTT
This sequence comes from Paedocypris carbunculus, assembly GCA_028128575.1. NCBI lineage: Eukaryota > Metazoa > Chordata > Actinopteri > Cypriniformes > Paedocypris > Paedocypris carbunculus. Next base: position 53,784 of record SOMO01000763.1, read on the forward strand.
TTACAAAGCTCGACGCAAACGCAACACCATCCAGATCTACATTTTTCACAAGGTGGCTAATATTTCAACATCACTGTTTTAACGGCCCGGCTTTTTTTTTTTCCGGCTGGACACGTTTATAACAGTCATTCTCCCTGGATTAAACTGACGTACAGTGACAGAAATGAAGGGAAATGATGTTTACTTGTGAACTATTGAGAGAACATCTCAATTCACTCTGGTGGAAACGTGCGGCTCATAATTCTTAAAGTATTTGCGTCCAAATGATGGTTATAATCCCACAAAAAAAATGTTTTAGTATGGTAGAAACCGCGTCCTTTTGGTATGCATGTATGATGTAGATGTGAAAACGGAATCGGATTAATATAGCAGATTTCAGTGTAGTTTGACTTATCTAGTTAGCTTAAGTGGAGTTTAAGTCTGGTTTTCTTTGGAAGATTTAGCTGCAGAACTTCAGCCTTAACCCTTCAAACAATCCAGCAATAATGTCGAGCCTCTGACTGTTAAGAGTCCATTCCCAAAAAGTCAGACCAAGCACAACGTAATCCCAAACTGCTCCTGCTCCGCACTGGAAATGTCATGTAATGAGGGTGGAAAGCACATGTCTGTGTCCTGATCTCCCGGGAAACTTCTGTATATTCCAGATTCCTGCGTAAAGCAGTGGTGACGTGCTCCCCGTATCATATAAGAAGCTTTATGTGTGTCAAGTAATGCATTTTTTTAAGTTAAATGATGTGATGTACTGTGGTTCGAGTCGGTTAATCCAGTAATAAAGGAAAGTTTTTGGAATTTTCAAGGAATTTTGTGCAACGTTTCTATGTTGATGAGTCCAGTTTGCTGTGTATTTACATTTATTTCCACA
>SOMO01000764.1:10990-25661 GCA_028128575.1 Paedocypris carbunculus
TTTCTTTCTTTCAGGAATCAAAAAAGTTGCACCAAAAAATGACTGATAGTGTCTTTCTGTCTGTCTACATTTCTTTGTTTCTTTCTTTCTCTCTATCTCTCTTTTCTCTCTCTCCCTTTCTTTCTTAGTTGCAGAATGAACCAATAAATGATCAATAGTTTCATCTACCTGTCTTTCTGTCTCTCTCTTTCTCTCTGTCTGTTTTTGTCCTCTTTCTTTCACCTTTCCACTATTCTATTACTATTTTTTCATTCTTTCACTATTCCTTATCAGCAGGTCTATCCTCTTTCATCCTTTCTATCTGTCTCTCTCTCTCTCTCTCTCTCTCTCTCTCAAGAATCGATAAATTTGTTCTGTCTGTCTAAATTTCATCTTCCATAGCAGCGTCTGTCTCTATTCATTTCTTTCTTTCTCTCCTTTCGTCCGGCATCTGGGACGTTACAATAGTTTGGAAATAGTTTGAAATACTTTGGAGATAGTTGGGAGAGATATTTGAGATAGTTTGGAGATAGATTCAGGAGAGTGAGTAGAGTAGGATAGGTCTATCTATCTATCTACCTATCTATCTATCTATCAATCAATCTATCTATCTATCTGTCTATATTTCTATCTATCTATCTATCTATCTATCTGTCTATCTATCTGTCTATCTACCTATCTATCTATCTACCTACCTATCTATCTATCTATCTATCTATAATATCACAAAAATATATGTACTTTTGATTATTGTGCAAATAAAGACAAGTAACATTATTTATTTATTTTTAACCAGCCACCAGAAAACAGGAGCTGGATGAAGCCTTTATTATTTAAGTGTCTGTCTGTCTGTCTACATTTCTTTCTTTCTCTCCTTTTCTATCTTCCAAGAATCAAAAAAGTAATAATAAAGCAATAAATCATCGATAATGTCATCCGCCTGTCCCTCTGTCTAAATGTCTTTCTCCCTTTCTTTCTTTCAATAATCAAAAAAGTTGCACCAATAAATGATCAATAGTTGCATCTTCCTTTCTTTCAGTCTGTCTGTCAGTCTGTCTGTCAGTCTGTCTGTCTGTCTGTCTGTCTTGTTTATCAGACGCGTTGCTCAGTAAAACAGCCAAACAATCCACCCGACGTGTGACATGTTTTGTGCCTGAACCACCACGTGTAGTTTCGGTTTCTTTTCAGCCTCCGTCTCTCGGCTCCACCCGAGCAGGAATCTGCGGTGCAGACACAGTGGCTTTAGAGAGTGGAAGTATTGATCTGATCTGATCTGATCTGGAATAGTTGATCGATCATCTCCGGTGACTCCATCAGCCTCAGACACGCTTTTAGCCTGTTAGCTGCCGTCGCTCAGCTGTGCGTGTTCCGCTCGTGCGGGGATGGTAAGGAATCTCCAGGAGTAGTGGGAATAGTGGGAATACTGGAGCTGGATCGGCACAACATGGAGGTCCGGACAGCAGCGGGAGCGGGGAGCAGCGCGGAGACGCCTCCTCCGCCGGCCGGCGACCTCAGCCGCGAGTCCCGCATGGACGAGTACCTGCGGTCGCTGGGCTACTACCGGAAAAAGGTCGCCAAGGACGGCTCGTGTCTGTTCAGGGCCGTGGCGGAGCAGGTCGGAACCCACTTCCACACTCTTTTTCACGCCTCTCGCGCTTTTCACCTCCTCAGGTGCGAACTTCCAGTCAGAGCCGCCGTGCCTATAAATAGACGGCAAAGTTCGCCAAACTGGCCCCGAACGACACACTTTGTTTTAAAGTGAGCGAGAACGGGTGGAATACGTTTGTTTGGGCGAGGAAACGTCTGACGAGACGCGCTTCTGTCGTTTGGCGGTACTTTTTTATTTTTACTTGGGGCTGTTTCGCAGAAGCTAATTAGCTTTAGCATGTCCGCGCTATCGGAAGCTAAATGTGTTCAAATTGTTAAGTGACGCTTCATTTTATGCTTTTCGCTCATTAAAGAGCTGTGCGGTTATACTTATAGATGGTTTTATAAGTATTGTTCTGTAGTGTTTAACTTTGCTATATATCAGCACGGTCATTGTAATTAAGGTGGAAGTTTGTTTTACTTGGTGACGTTTGTGTTTCGTAAACAACGAGTATCCATGATACAATACACATGTGCTTTTTATCATGTATTATATGATACTATAATAGTTAACTACAATTGTAACTTAACAACTACATTTGTTAACTATTTTTAAAAGGTATTATATTTGATTGTATGTCAATTAGAATTATATCATCTTTAGAAGTAATTTTAAAGTTTGAGGTAATTTTATATAGCGCTTTTCTGGCCGATACAAAGCCGCTATGCAGAATTAGGAAAAAGCCATTAAAAAGTTAATTTTTTATTGTTCATCAGTGTTAAGATTATGGCTATTAGGAGACATATACTTTTAGATTTTGACCTCTGACCTTTTAACCACAAGACAAGTGACTAAGTATATATCACTTATCTATAACACTTTACTCGTAGAACAAGAAACGACTACATGTTTCATTCCGTGTGTGTGTGTGTGTGTGTGTGTGTGTGCAGGTCTTGCACTGTCAGGGCTTACACACTCAGGTGAGAGCGGCCTGTGTCAACTTCCTGCGACAGAACAGATCTACGTACGAGCTGGTGAGGGTCACACACGTCATAATAATAATAATAATATGAGTATTTGTAAGGCGCTTTTCACAGCTCAACGCTCATTTGCTTCTTGCAGTTTATCGAAGGGGATTTTGAGAAATACCTGGAGAATTTGCAGGACCCTCAGGTAAAGGTTCTGGTTCCCAGTGTCTTCCTGTGTCCGGCCACTGAAGCCACGCCTGTTCTGTGTTCCGTGTAGAGTTGGGTCGGACAGGTGGAGATCACGGCCTTGTCGGAGCTCTACAAGTGAGGAAGAGCGCACACACACACACACACACACACACACACATATACACTAGGAGTGAGCGGTTAACTNCCTCAGGTGGAGCTCACAGACAACGGCTTCCCGGATAAGGTGCGCACACACACACACACACACACACACACACACAAAAGAACGCACAAAATCCGTCCAAATCTGACACTTTCTTTCCGTCAGGTGCGACTGTGCTTCCTCAACGGGAACCATTACGACAGCGTTTACCCACAATCCTTTGTGCAATCGGCGGCTGTGTGTCAATGTGAGTGTGTGTTTTCGTGTATCGCATTACCAAGTAACGCATCACTGTAATTAAAATACTTTTTCACTGACAATGAAAATTTTTAGGTGACTACGGTTACTTACAGTCTACTTGCGTTACATTCGAAAATACTTAAACTTGCTGAATTTCATTATTTAATTGTGTTCATTTATCTTCTTATGGTAAGTCTAGTTTTCCGCTTTAAAATTGTTGTAGTGCTGGTGCACGTGATTCGCGATAGTTTGCGACAGATTCGGCTGCAGGCGAGTAATTAGTGGCTGTTTTACGAAATTCCGTCAATATTCTAGTCACTTCACTGTTCTGAAAGAAGCAGAAAACAATTTGTGCGATACTTCCTGCAGGAGAATGAATAGTGTGTTTTGTCCAGTCGCCATGGCAGCACGGTTGAAAATACAGCATGGCTGTCATTGGCTTTTATGCTCAGAACGGCCTGCTTGAATGTTTCAGCTTATTTGGTACGCCTGTGACAAACTAATGTTTGCCTCCATTCAAAATTGTTTGCCAAGTGCCATTAGGAATAAACGGTGGTTTTTAGCCGTTGCCACGCCCACAGGGTTAAAGTTACAACAGGATAGCGATTGGCTTTTATGCTCAGGTTGACCTTCACTAGTTATTCAGCAAGTTTGGTACGTCAGTGACAAACTCATTTTGGCCCCTCCCATTCAAATTTTCCTAATCATTATACAGGGGGCGCTATAGGTGCAATTTAAAAATATTAATGTATTTTCATTTTCAAGGGGGCGCTGTTGAGTAATCGTTTTTTTTTTTGGTCAGTCAAAAAACCTTTTTTTTTTTTAAAGTTACACACTTTTCTGAATTTTGGGTCAAATGAAAAAATGCGATTCGACGTGATGCACAAAATTGTAAAGTAATTATTAATAAACACTGGATGTGTCGTCTGGTCCGCAGCCATCTTGTACGAGCTGCTGTACGAGCGCGTGTGTGGTGTGGAGCGCGGCGCCGTGACTCACTACACCAGGGGAGGAGCTAGAGAGGACGACAACAGCAGCGAGGAGTCGGACCTGGAGGAGGACGAGGACTCGTGGTCAGTGTCACCTTCTCTCATCTAATCAGCAGAAGTCTGGAGTAGTGCTGGTGTACGCAACATTTACGTCTGGTGTTCAATTCTGTCAGAGGAGTAGCTGACAACCACACAGGAGTAAAAGTACCCTACTGTATAAATTACTCCGTTTCAAGTCACCTATTCCGAGAAGACTTGAGTAAAAGTCGTAAAGTATGCAATTTTTTCAAGAACTCGAGTATTTTACTCGTACTGAGTTTAGGAGTCGAAGTCAAAAACTGTAGGAAATGTGTGGAAAAACAAGAGACTCTTTATTGATGAGGTTTTATTTCCCAATGTAGGAGTGAAATGAAGCACATCAGTGTTTCAAAATGGATGAAAGAGAACAAAAAATCAGCCTCTGTCAAACTCAAACGTGCTACTGCTGATTAAGGTTCAGGTGATTAAGATGATAAACGGCATCCAGTACCTTCAGCATCCTGCAGGTGGTGATATCACTGTGTCCGCCACAGAAATTAACCGCGGTAGAAAAAGATGCCGACTTGTCACGCTCAATGTAGCGAGTAACGGAAAGTGTCCGTTCAAATAGTGGAGTAAAAAGACAGATACTCGATCACAAATGTAGTCAAGTAGAGAGTAAAAATTGCTTTTAGTTTCAGTACAAGTACAAAGTAACCAAAAAATACACAAGTAACAAAGTCCATAAGTTGACATTGAATTTGACCCCGTGACCTTCAGTGTTGCGAACACCACTTTCGTGCACCAACACGCATATTTATACTCGCTAATTATGATTCGTTATTTAAAAAAGCACTTGAAAAAACAGACAAACTGACCAAAGTGCTTAACAGTCGAATTTGAAAGGCAATCGCAATACAATTAACACAAAGTCAAAATCTGTAAAATGAGTAAAACATGTAGAAACTGTGAAAAGCGTGTGTTTTACGCAACGGTGTTTGCCAGGCGGCAGGAAGAAGCTCCGGCGAGAGAGCGGCGGGCGTCTCAGAGGGCACGTGGTGCTGCTCAGGGTCGCGGACGAGGACGAGTGTTCCTGTCCAGCAAAGTGCAGAAGTCCCTGCATCCCGCCGTCTTCCGCAACGTGGAGTATGACGTGTGGCTCCGCTCTCAGCGCCGTCAGTCCTCTCCTGCTCTCCTTCTGGTCCTGTCCGCCACTGATCTGTGTGTGTGTGTGTGTGTGTGTGTGTGTGTGTGTTCAGTCCAGCAGCAGAGGGACTTCTGCATGGCCGCAGGGATGCAGTACTCGGTCGGAGACACGTGCAGGGTACGTCAGCATGACTCCTCAAGCGCTATTCAAATACAATACGCATGTTCATCATTTAATAAGGGGGAAAAAACGGCTTCAGCTTTACAAAAAATCAAATATACGGTGGTACCTCCACTTACNATTAGGTCGGACGACGAGAGAAGCCATCTTTGATTATCGCTCCGTCTCCCCAGGTCCAGTTGAGCGGTGGTAATCGCGTCTATGGTGCCGTGGTTCGGAAGATCAGTTCAGAGACTGGACCGGTCACTGTCTTCATCCCGGAACTGGGCCGAGAGTACGTCTGCTCTGTCCGTTTGCTCTCTCTGACGGAAAGCCACAAAGATCCATTCTTCCCCGCAGACACACGGTGGCGCTGCTGAACCTGCGTCTCCCTTCTGACGACGGCGAATCCTGGCAGAAAGTGTCCGAGAAGAGCAGAAAGCCAGCTCCACAGACGCCTTCCGGTCAGTTCCGGAACGTTCTCCCGGCTCACCTGAACTCCCACTCACCCGTGTTNTCTGTCCGTTTGCTCTCTCTGACGGAAAGCCACAAAGATCCATTCTTCCCCGCAGACACACGGTGGCGCTGCTGAACCTGCGTCTCCCTTCTGACGACGGCGAATCCTGGCAGAAAGTGTCCGAGAAGAGCAGAAAGCCAGCTCCACAGACGCCTTCCGGTCAGTTCCGGAACGTTCTCCCGGCTCACCTGAACTCCCACTCACCCGTGTTCCGTGTCCAGAGTGGGAAAGCAGAGGGGGCGGAAGGCCAGGCCGGAGCGGACCTCTGCTCAAGCAGAACTCCTGGCCTCCCAAGCAGGAGCAGGCGGCAGGACGTAGCCTGACCTTCCGGTGGGATCTGCTGTTAACATCTCCGCAGACTCTTGGTCCTGAGGCGTGTTGGTGTTTTTGCAGGCGGTCCGATCACGCGGCGCCACCGACGGAAGACCAGAGTGAAGTTCTGGAGCTTCTGCACAACGATGAGCAGAACTTCCCCTCACTCGGATCTCCGGGTCAAGCGGTAAGCGTGACGCCAACGTGCAGAGATGTCGCGTGTGATATGACACGCCCTGTGTTCAGGTCTCGGAGGTCGCGAAGAAGGGAGCAGAGAGGAGGAACTCCAGGAAGAAGGAGCCACTCCCAGAACAAGGTGAGAGTCCGAGTGTAGAAGGTGTCCTTCTCAAGATACCACTCTGTATTTCTGTTGATCAGAGCCTAAAGAGGAGCCTGAGAAGAACGTACCGAGAGCAAAGACAGACAGGAACCATGAAGTGAGTCACGCAGGACCAAGAACCTCCTAAATCTCCGAGACTCACAGGTATCAGTGGTCCGGCTCATCTTCTGCCTGTGCTGTGTCCTAGAGTCAGGAACCGGGTCGGACATCATCTCCCACAGTAAAAGAGAAGACAATCCCTCCGTCTCCTTCCCTACCACCTGCTGTTGCCCCCCAAACAACTTCATCTGCTGTGGTGGTTAGGAAGAGCACTGTACCTCCCCAGATAAGACCAGCCAACTCCGACATCTCGAGCCAGTCTGGTACCACTCCTGGTTCTCTTAAGTCTCCTGCACCCAGAGCCTCCCCTGATCTTCTCAAGTGTCCCATAACCGACGCACACCCTTGTGCTGTCCAAGAGCCATCACCAAGCACCCCAGGAACGTCTGACCACCAGACAAACCTGACCAAGTCTCCTGCTCCTTCTGTCACGGACACCCGTGTTGAATCCATCACAACCAGTCAGAATCTCCCATCATGCTCTAGTTCCGTTCCACCCCTGGTGCCTGGTTCTCTCAACCCTCCCGCTCCAGTGCCTGCAACCACTCCATCTTCCTCCTACCATCCCACTGATGGAGCCGGTGCTTTACCTGTGGTCCAACCCGCCGTAGACCACCGTGCCTTTATCTCACCGACCCCCACCAGCCAGTTGTCTTCTCCAGCTCCTGCTCCGTCTCCACTGGTTTCAGGTGCGGGACTTTGGCCCCCGTNCTTTTACGAATGACTCCACTTACAAATGACTCCACTTACGAATGATTTCCTTTTACGAATGATTTCCTTTTACGAATGACTCCACTTACAAATTATTTCCTTTTACAAATACCTCTACTTACAAATGACTTCACTTACGAATGATTTCCTTTTACGAATGACTCCACTTACAAATGATTTCTTTTTACAAATGACTCCTTTTACGAATGACTCCACTTACAAATGATTTCTTTTTACAAATGACTCCTTTTACGAATGACTCCACTTACAAATTATTTCCTTTTACAAATGACTCCTTTTACGAATGACTCCACTTACAAATTATTTCCTTTTACAAATGACTCCACTTACGAATGATTTCCTTTTACGAATGACTCCACTTACGAATGATTTCCTTTTACGAATGACTCCACTTACAAATGACTCCACTTACGAATGATTTCCTTTTACGAATGACTCCACTTACAAATGACTCCACTTACGAATGATTTCCTTTTACGAATGACTCCACTTACGAATGATTTCCTTTTACGAATGACTCCACTTACGAATGATTTCCTTTTACGAATGACTCCTTTTACGAATGACTCACTTACGAANAAGTGTCCCATAACCGACGCACACCCTTGTGTTGTCCAAGAAGCCTCACCAAGCACCCCAGGAACGTCTGACCACCAGACAAACCTGACCAAGTCTCCTGCTCCTTCTGTCACGGACACCCGTGTTGAATCCATCACAACCAGTCAGAATCTCCCATCATGCTCTAGTTCCGTTCCACCNTCCTTCTGTCACGGACACCCGTGTTGAATCCATCACAACCAGTCAGAATCTCCCATCATGCTCTAGTTCCGTTCCACCCCTGGTGCCTGGTTCTCTCAACCCTCCCGCTCCAGTGCCTGCAACCACTCCATCTTCCTCCTACCATCCCACTGATGGAGCCGGTGCTTTACCTGTGGTCCAACCCGCCGTAGACCACCGTGCCTTTATCTCACCGACCCCCACCAGCCAGTTGTCTTCTCCAGCTCCTGCTCCGTCTCCACTGGTTTCAGGTGCGGGACTTTGGCCCCCGTGGTCAGACTGTGCTAATACTGTTAAAGCTTGATCTTCCATTGTTCTCTAGGTGTGTTTGAACCATCCGGAGCCCAGCAAGTGGCTTACCATCTTCCGCAGTGGTCTCAGCTGCTTCAGGACCCCCTTTTCCCAGGATTCCCACTGAACGAGAAGGGAGACGTGGAACCATTGCCTGCTTTCTCCCTCACTCAGACCGGAGAAGATCTGCCACCAGGTAAAGCCAGAGGCTCAACTTGACCATTTCAGCTTTGGTCCCTCTTTTTTACATTTGACTCCAATTCTGTTGTTTTAGACAAGAATGTTCTCCGGTTCTTCTTCAACCTGGGAGTCAAGGTGAGCGTCCGGAAACCTCTCCGCCGAAGTTCTAGTCCTCCTGCAATCTGGAGTTTGAGATCATGTTGGGTTTAAAGGTCGTTTTTACTTGTTTAAGGCTGGATGAGGCCACAGAGTAGTCGTGGCCTTCTGGTTAGGAATTAAAAGGCTGTTGTGTCCTAGTGGTCTGACTTGTGACCAGAAGGTTGCAGGTTTGAATCCGTGTTGATCACAAGACCTCCGTCTGCTCCGATGCTCGGATAAAAGCGTCTGTGGAGCTACAGTGAATGCAAGGAAGGCTGGATGCCTGGAACTTCACGTCTAAGAACGTTTGTCTCGTTTTCAGGCCTATTCTCAACCCATGTGGCCACCCATCGCGTATCTGGGTCCACTGAGCCAATCCTACCAGATGCAGCCCAGGGGAGTCCATCCGTCCTCAGGGTCTCAAGCCAACTCCTGCACGCCCTTGTGGCAACCGGACATACCTCCGAGTCCCGAGGACACCCACACGCCGGCTCCACATCTGGCTCCAGGTGCTGCTGAGATCAGAGGGTACAACGGCCAGTACCCGTCCATGCCGATGCAGATGCCACCAAGGCCGCCCATCTCCCTGAACGCCTCCGCTGGCACCTATGCCGGGACGTATGTGTTGTCCCCACCCGGCCCCTCCTACCAGTTCTCTGCTCCGCCCTGTCCCGGCACCGGGTTGTACCCATCCTTCCACCCTATGCCCCTCCCACCCATGTCTCTCGAGGCGATAAACCACTCTTTTGTGCCCCCGACTGACAACAACCAAGGTGCCGTGAGCTTCCCAGGAGGCGTCGATTATAAGCACGTGAATGTTCCAGTGCCCATGACTGGGATGGAGGCGGGGCCACTGGGTGGAGCCTGTCCCGTCGTGCCCTTTCCCAACGGCCTGATGCATGGAGACGTGGCTGGGATGGCTCCTTTACCCAACGGGAGACAAAGTGGGGTCTATCCCAAGACTCTGCACCCCGGAGCCCTTCAGGAAGAACCTCCGTGCCTCCTCCACTCCTACTCTCCTGAAGAGCAAGGCGCTTTCGAGGACGCCGAGCAAGCCAACGTGGATCTCAGGGTGGGACAGTCCTTCTACAGCCAGTCTTTTAGAGGTGGGGGGAGGCGTGGCCACGGAGAGCGGGGAGGGTTCAGGGGGCGGGGCTACCGAGGACGCAAAGACGACCAGTCGTATTACAGTCGGGGGCATTACAGCAGAAGAGGGGCGGGGACTAAGATGGGGTACCAGTGATTGGTGGACTGGTTTTGCACTGGAATGGTTTGCACGTTCACTGCTGTCGCTGGTTTTTAGCGGTTTTGTCGTTTTGCGCGAAATAAAAGTGAATGTAATTTGTGTGTGAGACGGGTTTATCCGAACCAACACTGAAACTAGAAACGTGTTTTTTTTGTGATTGTTCAGGAAATGACAAACGCACTTCAACGTCTTTGGGATTTTTGCGTGTTGTGTGGATTGTGGAGTTTAAAGTTTTGGTCGTTGGCTTTNTTTTAGCGGTTTTGTGTGAAATAAAAGTGAAAGTAATTTGTGTGTGAGACGGGTTTATCCGAACCAACACTGAAACTAGAAACGTGTTTTTTTTGTGATTGTTCAGGAAATGACAAACGCACTTCAACGTCTTTGGGATTTTTGCGTGTTGTGTGGATTGTGGAGTTTAAAGTTTTGGTCGTTGGCTTTGTGTTATGTATTCAACCATCCAAAGACGTCGTTTTCAAGCCACAAATAAAAGCCAAAGAACACAGAGTGACGATCTGTCCTGCTCCTTTTATTGTCACGGACACACAAACGTCAGTTACGGGATTAAAATATTTTATTCAAAATATACAGTTGCGTGGTGTCGGTCCCTCGTGAGTAAACGATCCGATGACGTGATGTGGATCGTTCAGACGCTACGCTTTCGTCTGCGATTCTCCTCAGTCGTCCAGGAAGAAGTAGTTCCCACCCTTCTTCTGCTCCACGTCCTGGAACCAGCAACAGACATTTTCACGTACATTTCACTTTGATTAGCGTCTTCTGCTAGCATCACGTATGCTAACGTCGGCGTCTTCGTTACAGAAAAACGTTACGCGCTTCACAGATCCACCAAATTTACGACTTTATCCATGAATTTTCCAACATCCAATCCCATCACTCTTCTAACTGGCCGTTTGTCACTAGGTCTTACATTGAGTAGAAATACAAGTAATAAATACCGTCANTTTGAATCAGTGTAAAAAGCTTTGAAATAATCGAAAGAAAACACCCATTACCACCAAGGACCACGCCCAAAAATTTGTTTATTCTTGAGAAAACGGAACAGAATCTTTTTAAAAGCTATTCCTGAGCGGGAATCAAACCTGGGCCGTGGTGAGGAGAGGTTTCCCCAAATCCTAACCACTAGACCACAAGCGACCACTCCCAACGATTATTCATTTTTACCAAAATGGCTCATGTGTGTTACCTTTCTACCAAATGTCATTCCCTACCTATCCACGACCGATTATGAATATTGAAACCAACTCGATCGAGGCTCGAGCTATGTTTGCTATGTCAAATTCCCATTTTTTTCATTTTGGTGTCATCCCCTGTGATTGGTGTCACCCGGTGCGGCCCGTACCTCCCGCACCCCCCTAGTGACGCCACTGGTTCCAAGTGCTGTCAAGCTTTCAACAAACTTCAAGCTCGGTTTCAGCGATGTCCGCACGTACTGTGTCTACTTGCTCAGTGCAGCGTGGGCAATGTTCTGGAAAACTGAGATAGGGAGAAACCTTTGCAACTATGTGATGAACGGTTACGGCAGAAGGCAGCAAGTATTTGGTTGACGGTTTTATTCTTATATGTCTGTAAAAGTTTAAAACGTTGGAAAAAAGTAGCTGGTCAATCGCTTGTTCTTTTTTGTCAGCAAAAGTTTGGAACGAAGCCTTTCCCCCCATGCGTTGGTGGTTTAGTGGTGAGCATAGCTGCCTTCTAAGCAGTTGACCCGGGTTCGATTCCCGTCCAACGCAACGCCACCTTTTTGCTTTCTAGCGTGTGTGCCTGTGACCGCAGCAAAACCAGGGGAACAGTGGGGTTTATACAAAATCGTATACAACTCCCCGTCGGGGAATCGAACCCCGGTCTTCCTCGCGACAGGCGGAGATACTGTCCACTATACTAACGAGAAACCGCTGAAAGAAAACCTGAAACTTTCTGTGCGAGTCAGAGTCCCTCGGATCACGAGTTCCACGTCCTTCTGTCATCATCAACGGATGAAGACTTTGATGCCTCGACGTCTGCCAAGCTCAATATTAAATTTGAGCTGGTAATTGGAACTGTGCTTATGACGGGCTACTTGTTCTTTTTATGGTCTGTGTTTGTTTGTTTGTTATGATGTGTGCAGTGCGTTATGATGATGTTTGTTTATTTATTGTCCGGATATGTTGTTGCTGTTGTGACGTGAAATTTCCCCGCTGTGGGACTAATAAAGGATTTTTCAATTCAATTTCAATTCAATACCAAGGAGTAGTGGAACACTCTTGCCTCTTGCCTCGACATTGTCTCTTCAGACAGTCAAACACATTGGGTACAATACAAAGGAGTAGACGTTTCATTCAGACTCACACGAGGCTTTTCTTCAGGCTTGGGTTCAGGGAGCCTGCCTGGGATTGAAAACTACAATTCTAATGGTAGTGACCTGTCCAGAATCACCCTTGCCGAAAAGCCTAGTGTGGAACCTGTGGTATTCCCGAAGACACTGCGGTTCAGCTGACTCTTGTTTCTCTTCAGTCACCCACAAATCTTTCGCCTTTTACTAGTGTGCGAGCGAGAGTAGCATAGCCACACTATCATTGTTTTGTGTTGGGGAAAAAACCCATGTGGTTTTTAAATGTTCATCAAATGTTGGGTAATTACTTCTGTTTTGTTTCCCTGCATTCTTATACCCTATCCGAACGAATAATTCTTCCTTATGACCAAACCGCTTGTTCTCTGCATGAATTGTTATCACAGATATGTTTTAAGTGCCTTTTGAGCGCCATCCAACAAGATCGGTGAGCTCTTGTAAGAATCTGCCCCTATAAGAAGAATGTAAAGCCTTGTGACTTTAATGATGTTGCGGATGCTTAATTAAACCATACTGTTACATTCTAACATTGGTCTCCCGCCTCTGTTTCATCCAAGGTATCTGCAGGTATATAAGAGTTAGATTTAAGACTTTTTAAGACCTTTTTAATACCGTTCAAAATGAAATTTAAGACCTACTGTTGTGGAACTGTGAAATGAGAAATATCAGGTATTTTCCGACAGTCTGATAAACTACAAATCTTTTTAGGACGAACTTGTCGCCCTTCTCTGATTGGTCAAAGCGAACCAATTGTGGAGCAGACTCCCGCCATTGTCCCGTCCACCATGACAAGGCGCATTTTAATCAAATTATCATTTTTAATAGTATTCTATCTGCAGATATCTATCCTAAGTTGGAGACAATGGACAGCATTTACAGATACAACTGTATAGTTTGAAGATATCTTTAAATATAAATAAACTGTAGTTATAAATCAATTTAAAGATATCTTAAAGTTGTATTTTACTTTTTAGTTTACTTTATTTACTAAAAATGTGCTTTAGATATTTTAAATGTAAGATATATTTAATACATTGCATTTGGAGATATCTTCAACTTCAATATGACTAGTCAAAAATATTCAGAGATATCTTTAAATATTTTACTAATATTACAAATGTATTAACACTAGTAACAATATATTTGAAGATTAAAAAGAGTAGGCGTACATTTACGCTATTATAAGCAACAGCAACGCTATCACAGCTCACACGCTGGGGTATGTGATAATAAAGTGATTTGATATCACTATATGTAATTGTAGTTATCTCTAGAGTAATTTGAGATATCTTTAATTCAATTGTGACTAGGAGAAACTTTTACTTTACTTTAAAGTCATTTGGCAGACGCTTTTATCCAAAGCGACTTACAAAAAGAGAAACTCATTTAGAGATATCTACAATTATTTTTCAATGGGAGTGCATCTAGTCGAAGTAGATTTGTTGTGACTCGTCAGAAAACTGTTTTATGACTAGTCGCCGCGAAGGAATAAATGTTAATTCCGATCTCCGTTTAGCCGATTTTAATTTGAGCAGATAAGAACTGAGCGTGAGTGCGTGTCGATCGTGTTGCGCTCAAATCGCGTTGTGCTCGCTCGCGAATCTTTTTGGCACTAAATTGATCCCGTACCCTAAAGCTCTAGCGGTTTACACAGCTAGCGTAAGACCTGTAAACTCCCCGCGAACACGGTTGTTGAACTTGGTTCCGTCTAGTATTTTGTTCTACGTGACGAAAAGATTTCAAATGTATTTAAAACCAAAAAATAAAGTTCTCTTTACAAAGTCGGTTACATTTCATTTTTAAGACCTTTGAAATGTGAAATTAAGACTTTTTAAGACTTTAAGGCCTTATTAAATTTAAGACTTTTAAAGGAACCGCGGACACCCTGTCATCATTCCGGATTCGTCTGTGGGAGTGCTGCTTCACGAGAGAGATGAACAACGCGAGACCGCCGCGGAAGACGTCTTTCGACTTAGAATAATCAGAGAGCCTACAAATCTAACACTAGACGAAAATGTCATTTGTGCTCTAATAGGATGGCCATGGAAATGTACTTCTTATCGTATTTACTCGACTATAAGTGGAGAATTTTTCCTTAAAATTTTGGCACGTGGTCTACCAAAGTGGAAAATATTTGACTTAGAACAGCGCAAATATTTCACCCTTTCTCACAAAAATAAACAACAGAGACACACGCGCGGACATTACATTAACATTTATGACGTGAACTAAATAAATCCATCAGAAAACGGGGCTTG
>SOMO01000767.1:27931-38735 GCA_028128575.1 Paedocypris carbunculus
AAAATGAAATAATTGGACTGGGCATCCAGCAGTTTCCCCATCTAAACCCAAGGACAATGTGCTGCTGCTTGTCCGCTTGGCTGGTAAATAAGAGATCTTATCTTCTGCTTATGATGACATTGAAGAGCTCTAATCAATACAATCCAATTCTTTGTAGATCTGTGCTTCTGATTAGTGCCTCTTTAATCCAATCGCCATTTTTGCCATCCATTACGGTGACATGGTGGGCGCTATAAAGGATGTCATTATCACTGGTTATGAGTTTAGCAGCGATGTAAAGCTGGCAACGTGATTGGACGATGACTTTCTCCAGCTTTTCTAATTGCAAATCCACTTGGGTCCAGACTGATACATTTCATCGCCTTGGCAACACTACAGGCAGTGAACCTGGTAATGGGGGAAATATATTCCCAAAGGAGGAAATTAATATGTTCCGTATTGGACAGAGTGAAAGTGTAGCATTGAACGATGGCTGTTTAAAAGAAAAGATGCAATCTGTTCAAATCAAGTCTTTAAATAGAATCTACACAGTGCTGAGCAACACACACAACGACAATTATTTTATTACGTATCGCAAAATTTGACAGGAAATGATGTGTCTTGTGTCCACAGAATGGATAAAGATCCATCAACGTCTGGCTTTTATTCTTTCTAGATTTGTGACCTCATATTTTTGGAGTATAAACTGGCCATAACTTTTTTTGTACAGATTCACCACTGTTCATTTCCCCATTATCAAACTTTCAACAATTTTACAGTACAACTTCCAGAAGAAATTAGGAGTCAAAGGAGATACTGTACAATAATGACTACAATGTGCGCTTCCGAGAAGTGGGTGGGTTAAGAATAAGGGTCTTTTAGACTTATATAAAAGCACAATTCTTATGACCAAGTCNAAATGTCCCCACACGAGACCAGGGTCACCACTTATATAAAAACTTAGCACATTCATCTAAATGCCTTTGTACACAATCACACACACACACACACACACACACACCACTGTAATTCTAACACACAACTGTAAGCCTTTTTTTGTTTCTATCCATTAAAGTACAATATTTATTTTAAGCATTTACAGCGTCTCGTCAATTCTTTTGCAAAATACTAATGCAACATTGTAACAAGCCAAGCAGAACTTCAGCAACAATACTCTTCGTTGAGAACCCGCGGGCATCGAGCTTCACTTATAACATCCCCATCACAGTCAGAGCAATGTCATCAGCTCCTGGAATGACTCTTACCTCCGCCATGGGCACTCCCTCTGGAGGGCGGCAGTGCAGCACAATCATGCCATTGATTGGCACTTCCTTCCCTTGAGGATCCTGCTCGAAGTTTTTGCGGAGGTCTGTTTGAAAAGATAAGAGGCAGCTGTCACAGCGGGCAGAGCCCAGGCCAGTCTCTGCCCTATCTATGCCAATCGCGTACCCCTCTCTATGCCCCCTGCCCTTCGCTTTGGCAAACTCCGAGACCAGTGATGCCATGTGACAAACTCTGCTTGGACATCTGCTCCGGTGGCTTGTGCTGTTTGCTCAGTTTTGCTAGAAACCCGACTGCCACCAGAATATTTGAACATTTATCGAACGCAATTTTTTTTAGCAAATGTTATTTAAAATCTCATAAACGTGTCACTGATCAGGCACCATCGTAATGATGTTGTGAACAGGCTCAGGTATGAACCTTATAGTCCAGGAGCCTTAAACATCTGGACTTTTTACAGCAAACTTGAAGATCTTTATTTACCAATGATCTTGCTCGTCTGACTTAGACAGGCCAATGAGAAGCGTGTTATAAGTCAAATTTACATATGTATTTATAGTGTATGTTGTATATATTCAATATATATACACACGTGTGTATTGATGTGCTCATGTGTTTATTTATTTACATTTCATGTGTTTATTTNGTCTCAGGAGCTTAAAATAACGGTAAACTGTTCAAAAATTGGTTCAGTGTTTAAAAAACAAGATGAATCTAAAAGCATCAACCTTCTGGTTAATTCTAATTTACCTATTGCAGTTCTGAAAGAACCATTTTTCGAAATGCATTTAGCAGAAACGTTAATTCAACTTTTTTATGATTTAAATGCAGCTAATAGTCATAAAAATGCAACATGTTACTGGCTAGTGTAAAAGTACTCACAGGCGATCCTCACAGTGGCCTTACGGCTCTTCGAGGTCCCGAGGTGACTCCAGGCGACGCACAAACACCAATAATCTTCTGGACCATGGAAGTCCTCCACCTGCTGCCTGGTGACATTGATCATCACTTCGCGGATCTTCAAGCCTGCGTGGGAAAAGAAAACCGAATTAACATCCTGTCGAAGCCCATTAGGAATTGATTTTCAAGATTCCGTCAAGATTGTTAATGGTAGGTCTAAAAAAAGTCCGGTGACAGATGGAGGCAAAAGTGCCAGATCTCGGTTAATCTGGAGTTTAAAATGTAAAAATATCTTATTGACGCCACTTTTAAGATAAAAGAAAAGACCAGGGAACCATTTAATGGCCGTGGGTTGTTTTCACTTCACAAGCTGCCCTACATTACTCCAACTTCGCATCTCTCTGCTCCATGTTTTCCGAGTCCATTACTGATAAAATCCCCTTTTTTTCTTCCTTTCTTTCTCCCCCAGGAGTAACCTACCTTGTTGTCTGTGCCACAGATCATTAGCAAGATGAAAATAGCTAGCTGCATTAGCCTAAAAGCACAAGAACCCGGAATGCTTGTTACCTCCGAGACTTCATTTAAAACCAATATCTAAAAAAAAAAAAAACATGTAAAATACAGTATTGATCAATGATTATTGAAGGTTGACATTCACCCACCTAAAACATAAAGTAGAAGCAAGATAAAAAAAAATATTTTTGGATTTTCTCAGTGAAACGATTTTCTGATCCTCTAGATTTAAACAAATTTCAGGCTTGTTTCTTGTATAATTCATATCTGAACCACATCTACAGTTGCAGAAAATGTTAAGTGAGGCAAATATGGACGAGGAAACGGTAAGTGTATTTAAAAAAANAAATTAAAAGAAAAAAAATGTATGTAATATGAAAGAATCAAAAAGCGCCATTAGGCAATGGTGGCTGTTTTCTCCCGAAAAATGTGATTTTTCAATAAATGAAGATTTTTCCAGCAAGGAGGGGAGAAGTCATGGAAGAGCAGAGAGGCGAAACACTAACATCTCATTTAAGTGCCGTCTTCAATTGGTTTCACGTTCAAAAATGACTGACAGTGCACAAGAATAGCCAGGCTCATAACAGCATGGCGCACATCCTCCCTATCCCACAGGTTTGCTGATCATAAAAGCATTTCCCACTCACTTTTTTTTTAGTAGTAGGAGACCGGCATTATTCTTCATTCTCTGCCAGAGAACTTTTATTGAAGGCTTATAATTTATAAATGTAATTTAGTGACAAACAAAGACATCACAACTAAAGGTTTTGCCTAATTCAGTGTGTAAAACCGTAAGAAGCATCTAGTTAATAACATTGGTTGGTTTAAACAATTTGCATTTAATAATAGTGTAAAGACAATATGTGTATTTATGTGTATTTGTGAACACGATCTGTATATAAATATACCAAATATAGTATACATTCCAAAGCAATGTTTGGTGAATACACAGTTAAAGTCTGAGCTGCAGTGCAATAAAACAGTAGCGTGATTTCAGCACCACGGACAGCACCATCACAGAAGCAGCACCACAGATTCAGCACCACGGACAGCGGCATCACATTTAACAAGTGACACTGCTTCAGTTGATTGAATTCACTAAACTGGCATAAAAAATATATATATAATTCTAAAATGCAAATAAAGTCATTTGCCTGTAATAGTACTAAAACACATACAGCTACTCTGATAAAGACATGTAGAGGAAACGTCTGGCGTCTTTCTGCCCTTGAACGGGGCATTTAACCCCGGTTTCCTCCGGCAGATTCTTCAAGTAATAGCTGTGGTATGAAGAAGAGCATCTGCTAAATGACTACTTACAGCTCTAATGGGCACATATCTGGGTAGGATTCTAAAATATGCATTCTAGCGCTGCGTAATAGTCATTCGTCAATGATCCTAATGTTGGTGTGACCTGCTCAAAAGGACATGTCACTGCGTGCAATCGTGTGTGTTTTTCATATTGGTGAATGTGACACTTTGCTTAGGGGTGAGAAGCTTTTATAGCACATTAATGTCATCTTCAATCAAACGCTCGTGTACGCCGCACACGGTCTGCAATGGAGCTCCCTCCAGCATAGCTCCGAAAAAACAATTATAGGAGTCGTAGAACAAGCACTATTAGAGTGTAAAATATCACAAAAACATGCAGAATTACTCTGGTGTCTGTTTTGATATCGACTTGCTGCTTAGTTGCAGTGAAAGCATCAAAGACGAAGACCTCTCGTGTCAAATTATTGCAACCTTGTGCAAAAACTCCATTTTATTTTAAGATTGTTGTGTCCAAACGGAGAAACCCAAGACTCTTAGTTGAGCTCCATCAACACAAAAACCTCCAGTGAACAAAATAATGACGGGTGCGGACCTGCACTTGTCCACTTTCACTGTCCATTCCCTTCCATCAGAATCCATTTGTTGTTCCGGGAAAGTTCTTACTCTCTTTCACCGCCGCTCTTCTACAGTTTGTTTCTATCCATTAAAGTACAAAGACTTTTTCAGGCTGTATGTTTTCAGAAAGGTTGTTGTTAAAAGATCAGCGCAGCCTCGCATGCGGTTCTCGATACGACCAAAATATGAACGAAGCAATAAAAAGAGTAAAAGATTGAACATTAGACTTCTTTGTATGAAGCAACAATCTCCTAAACCTTAAAAGCCATTTAATGTGCAGCCGTATAGTGTGTGTGAGTGTATTTTCATATGTTTTTATTTAGCTTTTATGACTAAATGCCATTTAAAAACTATTTACTAAGAAGCAACCCACGAGTAAAGGAAGCTCACCCTGTTCCTGAAGCATTTAAAGGCAGAACAATGAAGGCGGAATATTAAAATAACAGCCACAATTAACAAAATAAAATAAAAAATGACTTTCCCAACCATTGGCCAAGCAATTCTTCACAATTCCTCCAACAATTAGCTCATTTAGTCAACTGTTAATGCGACTTTCAAGTAAATTGCACGCAAGAATAAGCCGGAAATTGAAAAGGTTCCATCAAATTCGCAGGAAGAGTTGCGTCGTGTCGCTTATTGTAATAAATGAAGCTCGACGGGCTTGTAAAGCGCAGCTTAGTCGACAGCTGCGCCATTGTGGAGCAGGAAGTGTGAGGACCAGCGCACTAAAAGTCATTTGTGAGGCCTGAAACACAACAACGACATCACTGCCACTTTAGAAGCGTCAATACAAGACAGAAGAGAAGCTTCTGGGTGACACGCGTGTGATTGTGGCTTGTCAGAGCTGGTCTCCAGGACTCCCAGGCCTTCTTCTCAGGTGCGACGAGGACACAAAGAGCTCGTTATCAGGCCGGGCGGCGTTTGGAACTTGTGAGAATCTGCAGGACAATAATCTATAGAGTGCAAGAAGAAGCTTTAGTTTAGTCGGTTGGAAATTTCGACAACGCGCAGGTACTAATCCTAAATGGAAGAGGCTGGAAGTCCATGGGGCTTATTTATGTGGAATATGGAAGCTTCAGCTTGTCATTTATCAGTAAAGGACAATAACAGAGGCTCGGCGAGAAGCGCGGCAGTCATTTCTTCTTCCTCCTCCAGCAAAACCATGATAAATGACTTAGCCGAGGATGATTTTTCATATGATTGTTGTGCTCTGTAACTGTACTCATGGGTCGGTATTGTCGAGTCAGGGGCGAATAAAACCAAGGTAATTCTCAAGGTTGTACCTCGCCGAACGATTCAAAGTCTTTCGATGTCGCTGTTTGTGATTCTTATGAGCGGAAGTTGAGAAAACTGGAACGGAGGAAATCTTTTATGAAGATTTACATGGGTTTCTGTTGAGAGAGGAAAGTGTCTTGCTGTTTTATTAGTGGAGAGAGGAATAAAACGTTCCTCAGCCCCTGCTGTGCTGTAATTCAATCAAGGAAACTACAGTAGTGTAACTACAGTAATATGCCGCATTCATTACAATAAGGGTTTGATTATTAAAGCACTTGATGCATAAGAGTGCAAAATGCAAGAAACTATAATTGCATTTAATTAGCTGATGTATAAAACATGATTCTGGGCCTAATTATTTTAGTGATTTACTTAATTATCAGGGTGCATTAATTAGGCAATTTTATAGACTCTAAAAATATACATATATTTTTTAGGAACATAAAACTAGAACATAAAAGACTCATAACATAGAACATAGAACATAAAAACTCAACCTTGACCTTGAACAGACCTTGAATTATTTGTTTTTGTTGGGTCATATAGAACATAAAAACTCAACCTTGACCTTGAACAGACCTTGAATTATTTGTTTTTGTTGGGTCATATGAAAAGAAAACTGGAGACCCAGAGGAAACCCATACAAGCATTTTTAGAACATAAAAACTCCACCTCGACTTTGGAACAATTTTAAAATTTTACTTTGGGCCCTATAAAAAAAAAAAAAAAAACAAGACCTGGAAGAAAAACATGCCAGCATTTTTTAGAACACAAAAACTCAATCTTGACTTTTCAACAAGTTCTCCTTGCTTCGTCAGTTTATCTCAGCTGTCACAGTTCAAATGTCAGACTTGTATTTTAGCAAATAGGTCTATGGTAAAAATGCTAAATTGATAACAATATCAATGTTTGAGGCAAAATATACCGTCACTTTAATATTAAATGTCAACGCTATAATCCAAATACTTTTCCATAGTGCACTTTTCCAATTTTCAAAGACAGCATTGTATCTAAAGTTGTTCAAATGTAGCATCTTTGTGTCAGACTCTTGTTCAGTACGTGCCTTTATCCTCCCCTATCACATTTACGCTTCTGCGTGGCGAATCACAGCAAATTCACATTCGCGTGATGATAAACCGTTTCCAGAAGATGTTCCGACCAGCAAAACCAAATCACATGCCCATTGGTCCATTTACAACCACCCAAGAAAACTGCATGCAAATCCGTACGTACGTTTCTAGAAAAGAACCTTCTTGGCTGAGAAAAAAAAAAAAAAAAAGAAAAAAATGAAATAATTGGACTGGGCATCCAGCAGTTTCCCCATCTAAACCCAAGGACAATGTGCTGCTGCTTGTCCGCTTGGCTGGTAAATAAGAGATCTTATCTTCTGCTTATGATGACATTGAAGAGCTCTAATCAATACAATCCAATTCTTTGTAGATCTGTGCTTCTGATTAGTGCCTCTTTAATCCAATCGCCATTTTTGCCATCCATTACGGTGACATGGTGGGCGCTATAAAGGATGTCATTATCACTGGTTATGAGTTTAGCAGCGATGTAAAGCTGGCAACGTGATTGGACGATGACTTTCTCCAGCTTTTCTAATTGCAAATCCACTTGGGTCCAGACTGATACATTTCATCGCCTTGGCAACACTACAGGCAGTGAACCTGGTAATGGGGGAAATATATTCCCAAAGGAGGAAATTAATATGTTCCGTATTGGACAGAGTGAAAGTGTAGCATTGAACGATGGCTGTTTAAAAGAAAAGATGCAATCTGTTCAAATCAAGTCTTTAAATAGAATCTACACAGTGCTGAGCAACACACACAACGACAATTATTTTATTACGTATCGCAAAATTTGACAGGAAATGATGTGTCTTGTGTCCACAGAATGGATAAAGATCCATCAACGTCTGGCTTTTATTCTTTCTAGATTTGTGACCTCATATTTTTGGAGTATAAACTGGCCATAACTTTTTTTGTACAGATTCACCACTGTTCATTTCCCCATTATCAAACTTTCAACAATTTTACAGTACAACTTCCAGAAGAAATTAGGAGTCAAGGGAGATACTGTACAATAATGACTACAATGTGCGCTTCCGAGAAGTGGGTGGGTTAAGAATAAGGGTCTTTTAGACTTATATAAAAGCACAATTCTTATGACCAAGTCGATGAGTATTTCAAATTTCAAAAGGTAAAAGAAATGAAGCAGAAACAGGTTCGGATGTGGACAGAAATCGAATGTTCAATACAACTTTGTAACTGATTATAAAAGTTACTCAAATATAGAATTACAATTTAATTGTTATTAAATGACAAAAAAAAAGGGTAAACGGGTCAATATTAAAGCAGATTTATGATTTAGATTCCCTAAAACACACATAAAAATACTGCCGGCTCTTGATATGATACATAATAATTGACAAAATGTAATAATTCTATTTCACAGTCGATAACACCAAACAACCCTATAGTCAATGTTCCAGGGATGAAGAAAGATGTGAGCAACAAACTGTAAAAACTAATAGGAAAAAAAATAATAATATAAAAAAATAATGTCTTGTAGAAGGATATACAGTGGTACCACGACTTACGAATTGATTGGATAGCGAAAATCCCGATTAACAAAAACTTCTTTGCACGTCAAATAACACAACAATAGTTAGTTTCAGAGATCTTGCTTCCAAAATATAAAAAAAAAAAACTTGTATTCTCCCAGAAATATGATAGTTTTATTCTCTCCCAGGAGCCGCCATCTTGAAATGATGTCATGCAAATCCCTGAAATTTCCAATATTTTATCACGTAAAAAAATTGTCTGAATTTATGAAGTCATGGCACGGATTAGATAAATAATGTAAAAAAAAAAAAGTGTATAAAAAAATAAATTTTCACCAAACGAAACGGCTCTCAGTTTGAATTAATTTCGTAAGTCGGGGTACCACTGTATTCAACTGTAAAAGAGAAGAGAAGATCACGCTTGTCCTTACCGGTGTTGGGCTCCATGTATTCCCGCGAGGCATGTTGGCTTTGATGAACCCATTCTCCATTACATTTAAAGAAGATCTGCAGAGCAGGAGTCGCCCGGCAACGCAATTTGATTGGGTTGTTTTTGATTATGTAAGCGTCTTCTGGCTCTTGGAGAAAGTGAGGTAACGTCCCACCAACCGATGACAAGGAATCAGAAAGGGCCGCACTTCCTGTTCCTGTGAAAGGCAAATATCAGGTTCAGAAGGACGTCATAGGAAAAATAAAATAGCAATTTCGCACATTGTAACACATTTGATTTTCCCAGAAACATTGTTCTAAGAAATTCTCAATAACAAAACACTTTGGTTTAAATTATACACCATTTTAAAAGAACGTTCAATATTTAATGCAGAAGGAAGTCCACGGTATTATCTACATTTGCTCTGCAGGTTGGCGAAAGTGATTTCCATTTAGGAAACGTTCAAGACTTCCCCTTGACTTTAAACTTGGCTCAAAAGAGACCTTTTTTTCCCAGTGAAACAATTCAAACAATTTTCCTCTCGAACACCAAACCACACATTAGGTCTTCCTGAGTGCGTTTGTGATGAAAAGAATGAAAGAATTAGTTATGGAAGAGAGTGCAACTGATTGCTTTGTGTTTGACTGATGAGCTAAAACGCTTTCTTCACAGCAGAAGGGAATGTGAAGGATCTTCCTCAGGCCAAGTGCGTCTCATAATTCTCTTATTATTTTTGCGGGCATTTTTTAAAAGAAAAGATGAATTAAGACTGCATGCAGAGAAGCAAGTGAAACGCACACCGACTTCAGAATGAAAGAAAGACGCCTGGAATAAGACTTGCCCAATTATGATAATTTTATCATCGAGATTAACCATCTGAACAGAACTCACACTGGGATAAAACATGCAGCCCATGGGAGATTGATTATAACGTTTTTAATTCCGCAATAAACCTGTCAGGACCATATAATTCTGTGTTAAATCTGTCACAGTCATCAAACTTCCAGCTAATTTTGCCATTTCCGACACACAGACACTAAAATAATGAGCTTGACCACTGAAAAGGGTCAGTGCCGATGACAAGCAATTTACACTTTTAAACAATCGTGGGAAAAAAATACATCTTAAAAGCCTACTTGTAAAGCTGTGTAATATTAGAAAAGTTCTATGATTTCAATTAAAAACTAGATAAAAAAAAAAAAAACATTGTTGAATAACACCTTTGAAAACAAATGAAAAATAAACTATTAATGTAAATTCGTAATAGCATAGGCATATTATTATAATATGAGTAATATACTGATCTGAAAAAGACCTCACACATCAAACTTTACACCAATGGCCACTTTATTACACTAAAAGGCAAAAACCTGCTGCAACTCTGTAACAGATATTTCGTTTCAGGCGGCGTAATGCGGACTACTGTTGCATTTAATCCCATATTTTAAAGTTCTAAGGTGTGCTTAATCCACACTGCACTCTAATTCCATCAGTTGCAAATAAATGTGTTTAAATATGAGAGCCCGAGCAGAAGTGGAGTCTGAGAAGAGCACTCTGCAGTGCCAAAGCCGGCGTTTCGCTGGGGATGTCAGCCCGAAGTCACAGATCATCCCATGGGCAACGAGGCAAAAGCAGGAAATCTAAGACGCAGTGGAGTACAGTGGGTTTCAAAGTTCAAGCAGCAAACAGAGCACTAACTCTAAATAATTCAGAATGAAATGTTACTCTCCCTCACGCCGAGCGCTAGATTATCCTGCTTTTCCAACACATCGGAAGGAAAAGGCGTCGGTCCTTCTTTCACATCATTGAAAACATACATTTACTGCTACATTTGACGCAGGGTGCTCTTCACGTATAGATGACTCGACTATTTCAAAAAACATAATTAGTTCTTTTAAAATACTTTTTTTTCTTTTTTTAACAAACATAACTTGTGACTCGTATCATATCGCTGTTCTTTACCAGAAAAAAAA